>CAJNOI010001214.1:0-17581 GCA_905250115.1 Adineta steineri | reverse complement strand
CGTATGTTCAATATTAATTCGTCATCGTGCATATATATATATATATACATGGGCACACACCCTAAAGAAAGAACGAGAGAATGAATGAATGAATAAATGAATGAATGAGTGAATGAAGAAGAAGAGGTCAAGGTGGTAGATGAACGAGAGAAAAAGAGAGCAAGAATTCAGGTTAATCAATTGCTCACATAATATTTGCTTGCTACTATTGACATGATGATAGATATCAAATAAAGAGAATATAGAGATATAGGTTAGTTAATGTCCTTGAGTTTGTTTAAGGCACTGATCAATTTGTCAAACGGAATTCAACAGATTGAACCCGAAGAATAATTCATTCCTTCCTTGTTCTTTAGTCTAATGATTGTGTACATGACCAAAATTGAGTAATATATATATATACATATAGTGACTGACATAGAATATGAATTGAACACAAACCTAATTCTTATTCACTAGCGGATGTTCTCGAGTTGCCGTTCTCTTATTCGCATTTGTGCTTCTAAGTTCAAGGCAACATTTCTTCTTCTTCTCCTTTTGCCTCACATCGGTCCAGAAGACCTTGACACTACCCGAATATAAGCACAAATTAGTAGAGAAAAGAGGGAACAAGAGAGAGAGAGAGAAAATTTTTTTTTGATGATAGAATAATTCCATATATTTATTTTATTTTTTTTTTAGTCATATTCTAATATGAATGTGGCACTATCAACAACTCTACAGCAAAATTCACATAGTATGTTACAATTCTCTATTGATAAATATATAAATATTTTATCAATAAATCTTATCTAGATTCAAACAATCTTATGAATCCATCAGTACCCAATTTAACTCCTGCCGAATGTCGTCAATCCGACGAATTAAATAGTCAAATGATGAATTGTTTGAGGTATGAAAAGAAAATAGCGAATGAATTGAAATTGAAAATATCTATAATTATATTTTGATAGTTTTCAACCAAATCGTTGTACAAGTGAATTTGTACGTAGACAATTACAAAATACAATTCATGGACGACAGAAACCAGCCGGTGGAAAAGATGTATCTGCACAAAAAAGTATGTTCAATAAATACAAAAAAAAAGATTATTCAGTAAATTAACCGTCTATTTATTTTTTTCCTTTCAAGTGATGACATCACCAAATCTTGATTCCAGTAAGTTTACAAATATTTTCATATATATATATTTAATTTATCCTTGTTTGTCTAGATCAAAAAGGGGCTTATTTTCGAAGTCAATTATCAGCTCAAATGTCAACTCCACCATTACAAACAAATCTACGATCACAACCACAACATCAACAACAAAGTAAAACAACAATGTAATCCTCGATTAACCAAAAAACGACATCATTCTTTTCTTTTCTTTTCTTTTTTTCGTCTTTATGTCTGTTGTTTTCTTGTTTTTTATGCATTCGTAAGTTGTTAGTTGTAGTATCATCGTATACATACTATGTATGGGGGGAATGGTTGAGATTAAAGAAAGATTTGTTCGTTTTGTTGTTTTTTTTTTCTCTTCTATTTCGTTTCAAATTCCTTTTTTTTCTTCTTCTTTTTTTGCTCATCTTTTTTTTCTTTTGTTTCACACTCTTTCTTTTTTAGCTATCGTCCGTATTTTTTTTTTCTCTTCAGTTTTTTTCTTTTTGACACATTTTGTGTGTATTGTAACTATGTTTGAAAAAGGTGATGCTGGCAGTCCGACATGTGTAAAAAAGACAGATGTGTGCGTGTGTGTTTATGTATGATTGTATGTACGTGCGCAGACAAACAAACCTATTCTTTTTCTTCTAATTTTTAAATACAATTTTTAGTGGATACGGCCGCAATTGAATTTTTATTCAATGAGATTTATATATTTAATTAGATTTTATAAGTTAAACTGAACATTATTATTATTAATAAGACGTTTATTGTATGGTGTAATATTCAACGAAAATATCATAGGCATGTATAACAAATGAAATTTCAATTTTTTTCTCTTTTCCATAGAAATATTTGGAAATGTCCAAAGATAAACATGTTAAATTGTTTACAAATATGACTCGTAGTTTAGTTCAATGGATTCGATATTTTGTCATTATAGAGAAATGAAATGTATATCATTTTGTGTTTTGTTTATTTCTGCTTGTTCTATGCATACGTGATAACATAAATAGAAATAAATCGTCGTCGAACAAGAACTTGTATAAACAATATATGGAAATAATTACAAGAATTATATAATTCTTTTCAATAAAATCCTCTTTCTATTTATTATGATAGATGTACTATGTGACGTACTTTTGCTTGACATGACCTAAAAATAAGTTAATATTCTTTTAAAATAATCGCCGAAAAAGATTTGTTTATTAAAAAGCATTGACGTACTTTTTTCTTTCTTTTTTTTGTCTTTGCCTTTAAACATATAAAAATATTATTGAAGTGTTTATCTTTGCATTTTACTATTATCTAAAATATAGAAAAATATTAATTTTCAAAAAGCATTATATATAATTCATATTTTATGTTGACAACAATACGTCAATGATTTAATATTCAACTAAACCTTATATACAAAAACAATTTAGAATCGAAAATCTAATGATAAGGCATATAACACGATAAAAAAATTTTGAACATGCTTTATAATTATTAACAGAATTTGTGAATATAATTTTTGTGTACCTAAAAAATGAGTACATTATAGAATCGATCAGTGTGTGCGGCCTTCCGTTCACACAATAACTTCTAAAAGACTAATTTAATTGTCAAGAAATTTCTTCAGAGTATTATATCATTATTTTTTATGCAAATACAAACTTATTCCAATTTTTGCAAATCAAAATATTGCAGTAGCTAACAATCATGAAAAAAACACGTATACTGACACCTTGTCTGTATCATAAGTATTTATTTTTTTTTGAAATAAATAGAACTTGTCAAGAACTCGGATCAATGGTATACCTTAGGGTTAAATACTGTATGTCTAAGATTTTCTCAATATTACACTTGGTGAAAAATATGAAAATTCATGGCATGCATACTAACATTGCTGGTTTTTATACAAGTTAATCAAAACCAATTTGTCATCAGCTACACTTTATGAAGTATACATAACACTTGGTATATATTAGTTTTTAAGAAAAATAGTAGATAATTAATATCCTATTTTAGTGAGTACAAGAAAAAGGTAAAGTAGTTTAACAAAAAACATTTTTTCATGTTCTATCATCAAACCTTAATTCACTTCCGATGTTTTTCTTGTTGAATGTGACGTAAAAATACTTTATTTTTTTTGTACTTATTATTAAAGATGTCACTCAAACTTGAAAAATTGTATTAAATAACAAAAAATGTTGAGTAAAATGAGAAATCTTTTAAAGTTATTTATTTGTTCTACAAATTCTTATTTTGCTTCATATTTATCAACTCGATAATAAAAGATATGTTAAATATGCATTTTTGCATCTTTTCGATAATTGATAAAATATCAAAAAATCAATTTTCTTATGGATGATATCGCTTTATTAAAATAATTGTTCTTAACGACTTTTTCAAAGAAGACAAAAACAGATTTTATCATCATTGTTCGATTTTACAAGAATCTAATTATTAGATTTATTGATTCTTTGATACTGGTGTTGTCTTGAGGATGTAGGTGGGTGAAGTTGCAGATAAGTTATGTATCCTACCACCTACTCTATATCCTGACAGTACATCGGTTTTTTCCAAGTTATAATGGTTGATTCACGTTTTCATGATTCATGACACTTGAAAAAGTAAGATAGCTATAGAGCACACATTATTTTTCTTCCTACGAAGTAAAAAAGAATATAATATTTCTTCCTTACAATTCGTTTAAATATCAAGTGAGTAATAGACATGTATAATTCAGCAATGGACGAAGGTAATATTAATCGTGATCGTATCGTTAATGGTGAATCAGTTCCTGAGGAATATTTCTGTCCTATTTGTCAGGATCTTCTTTGGAAGCCACGTTCATGTGCTTCATGTCAACATTTATTTTGTGAAAAATGTCTTCATATGTGGCTTGAAAATTCTACCAATGCAAATAAATGTCCATTTCGATGTCAACCATTTGAAGAACGTCGATGTCCTCCTTACGTTCATTCATTATTAGCTAAATTAAATATTTATTGTAAAAATGCTTCATTTGGTTGTACTGCAACTCTTTCCTATGATAAATTAGAACAACATGAAAAGAGTGAATGTCAATATTTAACTCAACGATGCTCTGAATGTGATCAATTAGTACTTGTTTCAAAATTGAATGAACATACACAGATACAAGGATTGTGTATTCCACAACCGATTAAATGTACCATTTGTCAGAATTATTTTCCCAAACATTTCTTTCAAAATCATTTTTATCAATGTTGTGAAATGAAAATTAATAATTTAATTGAAAGAACAAATGCTCATCAAACTTTACAACTGACCGCAGATGGACAACAAATACCAATAAATCCTGGAATGGCATTTTTTCAATCTATGTTTACCATGGTTCAATTATTCAAAGAACAAAGACAATTTTCACAATTACCAACAAGTTTAAAAGGTCTCAATGCAGTTAGACAAGCGGAAGAACAAAATCGTAGTTTTGTCTATCGTCTATTAATCACATTAAAATTTCTTCTAATTAATTGGTCTAAAATACCTTTCTTTATATTGATAATTACATTAGGTAATTTTCTAGCAGCCGGTATTCTTTCTCTTGGTTGTTTTGTTATTTTATCAAATTGGACTTTTATACATATTCATCATGGGTCTCCACTCCTGATTATACTTGTTTATCTTTTAAGTTATACAACTTATGTTTTACTACAAATCATATCCGATACGAACATCATTTTCTATGTTGGGCTTTGTACGTTTTTATTTGGTTGTTCGAGGAATTTATCAATCGAACTCCTAGAAATGAATATATTATTCAATAAACCAATAATATGTATTATCATGTGTTGTCTTCAATTATTGTTAATGAAAATAATATTATTATTACTTAGATTTTACTATTGGCTCATTCCAATATATATAGCTACCACTCTTGTTACTATTTTTACTTGTGTTTTGGCATATATATTCTATCGTATTCATGCAACTGCAGCTGTACCATCACCACCAGCAACAAATCGATTAATAATGCCTGTTTAACACGACAATGCTATACTTGCGATTACTGATCGTTTACAATTTCTCAGTAGACTTATTATTGTAGACATACTCGTAAGAAATATGTTCATATTCAATTCTAATAAAAAAGAACAAAGAATACATAAGGTTTTTATGGATATATTATTGTATTAAATAATTCTTTATTTTTGTTCTTTCAATTTTATTGTTAAAAATACAAAAAAGATTTCACAAACACATCTGATCTTCATATCACGAAAAAATACAACAAGCATTAATTTTTATATGAATATTTCGAAGAATTAAATGACTTATTATAGAAAGAGAAAGGAATTTTGATCAATAGAAAAAAAGAAGGGAAACACTAGAAGGATATAGAAAATTATACTTCCAAGAGTAGAAATCTTTCGGTTGCCGTTGTCTCTCCCACAAAATAGTTAAGAAGAGTTGAACAACAATGAGAGAATTAACTGCTCTTAGTCGTGATAAATAGAAATATAGTTGATCTGTTCGTGATGTGTGTTTGCGAAGATGCTGCATGTGCTATTTTTTGTTTTTACCACCTTTGGCTGCTGCTAAAGGTTTCTTTTCAACATCTTTGATAACACCAACAGCAACTGTCTGACGCATATCACGTACGGCAAATCGACCAAGTGGTGGATATTCAGAGAATTTTTCAACACACATTGGTCGTGATGGAATCATTTTTACCATAGCTGCTTCACCTGATTTAACGAATTTTGGTGCTTCTTCAATGGTTTTACCTGATCGACGATCGACTTTTTCAAGTAATTCAGCAAATCTGCATGCAATATGAGCTGTGTGACAATCAAGAACTGGAGCATAACCTGCGCCAATTTGACCGGGATGATTGAGAATAATAACCTAATTTAAATGATAAATAAAATTTAGAATCTAAAAACAGAGACTAATTTGTCTTACTTGAGCGACAAAGCTAAGTGTTTCTTGAGCTGGATTATTTTTAACATCGGATGCAACGAAACCACGTTTAAGATCTTTTACAGCGATACCTGCAATATTGAAACCAACGTTATCACCGGGTAAAGCTTCTGCAAAATATCAAAACATCACTTATAACATATATCGATCAATCAACAAACTATAAATATTTACCTTCGAGTGCTTCATGATGCATTTGAATTGATCTAACTTCAGTTTGAATAGTTGATGGAGCAAAGTTAACAACCATGTTTGGTCTGAGAACACCAGTTTCAACTCGACCAACTGGTACAGTACCAATACCACTAATTTTGTAGACATCTTGTAATGGTAATCGAAGTGGTTTGTCAGTTGGACGTGACGGTGGATAGATAGAATCAAGAGCTTCCAAAAGTGTTTTACCACTTGCATTACCTTCTTTTCGTTCAATTGCCCATCCTTTGTACCATGGCATTTTTTCACTTGGTTCAACCATGTTATCTCCGTGCCAACCTGAAATTGGTACGAAAGCAACAGCTCCTGGATTATAACCGGTCTTTTTGATGAAGGCTGATACTTCAGTTTTGATTTCATCAAAACGTTTTTCTGAATATGGTGGTTCAGTCATATCCATTTTATTGACAGCGACAATCATTTGTTTGACACCTAAGGTGTAAGCAAGTAAAGCATGTTCACGTGTTTGACCATGTTTGGAGATACCAGCCTCGAATTCACCAGTACCAGCAGCAACAACCAAAATAGCACAATCAGCCTAAACAATACAGAGGAAATTCTATAGTTAAAGATATTTTAGGATGAAATGAAGATATATACTTGTGATGTACCAGTAATCATGTTTTTGATGAAATCACGGTGACCTGGAGCATCAATGATGGTAACAGAGTATTTAGCTGTTTCGAATTTCCAAAGTGAAATATCGATGGTAATACCACGTTCACGTTCAGCTTTCAATTTATCTAATACCCAAGCATATTTGAATGTACCCTTACCTATCTAAACATAGATTAATACAAAGAGGTGGTTAAATTCGATAGAAAATCGAAATTACAAATACATACTTCAGCAGCTTCCTTTTCGTATTTTTCAATTGTTCGTTTGTCAATACCACCACATTTGTAGATTAAATGACCAGTTGATGTTGATTTACCAGAATCGACATGACCGATGACGACAATGTTAATATGAATTTGTTCTTTTCCCATTATTAAAAATGAATCAGTGATTTTGAATAGTAAAAAAGAATTTGAATTAGTAGAAAGCGTATGTGAATGAAAGTAATCGAATTTTCAAAACGGCGGCTTATATACATGACTGTCTTGCGCAAGATGTACAAAATATTCCAACGATGATGACATGTTTCATCTGTAGGGAAAAAATCCATAACTCTCGATGTAAAGTCTGTTGTGTGTATAGGGAAAAAATCCATAACTCTTGATGCAAAGTCTGTTGTGTACATAGGTAAAAAAATAAAGGAAGGGAGAAATACATAGTGATTGTAAACATATTGTGCCAGGTGCGCACTGGAAAAAAAAGAAAGACGAAAAAATATTCCCATAGGAATAATTTTGTGGATGAATCATTGATCAAACATACAAAAAGCTTGGTTGAAGTGCGCATGAAAGTTCTGTTTTCATTATGTTAATTTGAAAAAAGTTTTGATAGTATTTGATAGAAAAAATTATTCATAAAGAGAAAATGTTAAATATTTAATCTTAATTTTCATTATAGATTATTTTCAAGCTATATACTGATAGCGTAAATGTAATACTAGACATTTTAATCGTACGAGGTGTACATCTCTATTATTTAGACAAGTTTTTTTTTAAAAATTAAACATTTTTCCTACTTTTGTTTGCCTATAAAAATAATGTTTTATATAGTAACAGACGGTACGCAAATATTCAAAGCAACAAAAAAAAATAATATATTACAAATTCAAAACTAGATAACATACGAAGCTAGTTCATTTTCAAGATTAATCTAGTAGTTGCTTGGTACAGTTATCGTCTAATCAAAATATTTTGCTATTCATTGAAATGCTGTTATGTTAATGAAATAGATGAAATACCGATATTATCGCAAAATAAAACGGCAAATTTTAATGCCTCTGTCAGAAATATAATTCATTCTTATTAGATTTTTAGCAAGTCTTGATAAAATATTCATAAAAAAGACATTCATCAATCCTTTCATTGTCTCTCTGATTCATATCTAGTTAATGCGATGCGAAGCATTTATATAGTCCTTCGCAAATTTTTTTGCTTTTCTCCTTACTTTCTCGACGTATGAATTCAACGTGATCATTTCGCATCACGATTATCTTAGCAATGAAACATCACAAAATACTTGTTTAAATGAGAGATCAATATATTAAGATCGAACTGCTACGATTCGTTTTCTAGTTCTCAACAGGATATTTATTTTGTTTACAGAAAGCGTCGCAAAAACACGATTTTGACTTTTTTCACATTTTGAGATAATTAAAACGAAAAGCAAAAGTCAGGCGTCATTTTTCTCTAACAACTGCTTTACAGCTGTTAATAGATAATAAATCATCTAGATAATTTTATGAAAACCTTAAAATCGTCATCGTTCTCGCCCATATGTGACGAAAGAAACGGTGTTTTTACGATCTTGAAGGTTTGGTTGCATCTTTTCTTAATCTTCATCCACCGTCACACTCACAACCATAGAAATCCATTCTGTCGTTCATCGAAATTTGTATCGAGAAGTTCGGTCTATTATAATAAAATCCTATAGGATTGAGTTGTAACGAAAAACAATCCTCATATGTTATTACAATACTGAAGTCTTTTTCCATTAACTAATGTTCTCTTCTACTACACTTAATATCATGACTGCATTGTATCCGATCAAATGAATTATGAGACTTACGGGAACGATTAATAGCAGTTAACGAAGATAAGATCTTTCTTTTTTATCAACACAGAACAAACCCTAAAATTCACTGTAAACTATACGATGCAATTTTTTATCTTTGAAAGACGAAAATGATAAAATGTAGTATTTAATCTTACGACAACATAACGAAGCAAATAATAGAAACAGATTTACTGTTGTCTGAGATTTTTTCGTCGAAAAACGGTCAGTAAACATATTTTTCATTTATGTCATTGAAATAAAAGATTTTTATTGTTGAATAAACATGAAGAGAATTTTTCTCTTTAAAAGGAGAAAACCAATCACACTGAATGCATTTTCACGTCTTGAGGGTATAATCTAAAGTATACGAGCCCTATGCCATCGATCGACTAGCAGTTTTATTGACAGAACATTTTACTCATCGGAGTGAAAGCGAAATATTCAATATGTTTGGCATCATTTATTTATGTCGTTTTCACTTCGTTGCTTCTGAATAGACGGATTGATTACATTTTGTTTTTCTGTTTATTGACAAAGTAAAAAAGAAATATTTTTTATTCTTACTTTAGTAAAAATTCAAAGTACTATTTCAATCATGGATGAAAATCAGCGAAATGCTCAACTAGAAAATGAAATTAATAAATATGATTTACACTCAAAAATCGATCTATCTTTTCATCAACTTACCGATTATGATATGAATATTGTAATTAAACAAGCAATCATTGAAAAACAATGTAAAACACTCTTATTAAATGATAATTTAATTAGTTCCGAAGGTGCTACAATTATTGCTAATGCATTAAATAATAATAAAACATTGGAAGAATTAAATCTTTGGAATAATAAAATATCTGATGATGGTGTGTCCGCTTTAGCTCGAGTATTATCAAACAACAATGAAACTCTTCGAAGTCTTGCTTTAGGACAAAATCAAATTTCCGATATTGGTATTCAACATTTAGCTGAAATGCTTAAAACAAATCAGACAATATCTCGTCTTTGGTTATTTTCTAATGAAATAACTGATAATGGCGTAAAAATATTAGCTGATGTACTTGTTCATAATAATCAAAATCTACAATGGCTTGATCTACGTTTAAATAAACTAATGACTGATTTATGTTTTGATTCTATTCATAATATACTCAAATATAATCGAACATTGAAAAAATTTTGGATGGAATATTGTAATCTTTCATGGCAAATTAAAGCAAAAATTCGAGAAATTGCTCAAAATAAAGAAGATTTCAATTTTGGAGCCTAACTAACACGAATTAATAAACTGAAATATTTTTTGTTTTATCATAATTATTTTAATCTTCATTTTTTTTTTCTTTTTAATTTTAGATTATATTTAATAGAATGACTGATAACGAACAAATTAAGTAAGCATCTTATTATAATTTATTCGGAAAAATCTCTCAATTATTTATATAGAAACTCCAAAGATGATATCGATGAAAATGTCTCTTATCGTTCTAATGAGAATGATCTAATAAATAATGTATTGAAGAATGATCGAAAAAGAGATTTTCTTGATTGTTTACTTGGGTGTGCATATGGACAAGCTCTTGGTGATGCTTATGGTTTGTCTACTGAATTCCAAACTGTTGCTCACATAAAAAATCTATATCCAAATCCTGTTGAACTCATTCCTTTTCCTGATTATATTCCAAATTCTCATGCTTGTCGATGGCAAAAAGGAGATTGGACCGATGATACAGATCAATGGATATTGGTTATGGAAGCATTAATGGAACCAGATAATAATGCAAAAATGTTTGCTAGAAAATTATCTTTGTGGGTTCGACAAGGTTTTCCAGAATTCAACGATTTCGGAGGACTTGGACTAGGAATCAATGTAGCAAAAGTAATATTCCTTTCTCTCATATCATTTTAAACATTTTCTTTCTTGCATTATTTCTTTGTGAACAGGTGATTAATTCGAGTGGATATCTTGAAAATCCATTAGAAGCCAGTCGTATCGTATGGGAAGAGAGTAACCGTCAGGTCGCACCAAATGGAGCTGTTATGCGTTGTTCATCATCAGGCATTGTAAATTACAACGATATTGAAAAGGTATTATAATGTAGAATAAAATCGTGTGTGTAGAATGAACAATCATTCAATTATGATTTCTATTTTTAGGTGAAATCATCAGCTATATCGATGTGTCAAACGACTCATTTCGATCCTCGATGTGTCGCTTCATGTGTTTCAATATGTCTTACTATTGCCTATATGTTGCAAACACCAGATAACAGTGATATCGAATCACTTATTGCTCGTGTTCAACAAGAAACATTGGATACACTTGGTGATGATCTTTCTCCTCAATATCAAGAAGAATTTCTATGGCATACAAGCAAAGATCGAACTCTGGATGATCTTCGTTTAGATGATGAGCGAGTTATTGGTTATACTTACAAATGTTTAGCATCGGGTTTCTATGGATTAAGATCGACACGATCTTTCTCAGAAACATTGAACGATCTCATTCGACATGGTGGTGATGCGGATACTAATGGAGCAGTATGTGGAACAATGTATGGTGTAAGATATGGGTATCATTCATTGCCTACTGAATGGCTTCGAGCAATGCCTTACAAAAAATGGTTCGATCAAAAGATACTTCATTTACTTGAACACATGAATCTTATCGATGGAACAACATAATTATTATGCTATTCTAAAACAATTTCATTTTCTTTACCTATTTTTTAACACATAAAAAGATTTTATAAGTAAATAATACAAGACTTGTTTTAATTTATTGAAATATAATAAAATAAAATAGAAAATATTTTCATTTTACTAGAAGAAACTATCGTAATTTATAAATAACCGTTGGTTTTGATGTACACGTTTCCAGTATGTATAAAATCTTTCAAAAATATAAACATCTTTTAATAACGACGATGTTTGTTCTTTATAATGTAATGAAGATGCACATGCATATGCATTTTTTTGATTAAAAAAGACGACACACTCATCTGCAGATTCATAACTTATTTTAAAACGTAAATGTTGCCGTTGAATATTCAAATATTCTGCTAAAATACCAGTTATATAAACATCAGATAAATGAAAAGATTTTTGATGTCGAAAAAAAGCACACAGAAGTTTTAAACGTGCATTTCGATTAATAATATAACCAAAACCACTCATAAAATCAGGATAATGTGTACATGGATATTCATTATCAGTTATAATATAACGAGCTTCTTCAGGCGCTAAATCAGCTGCATGTCGAACAACATGTGCATGCTGAAATTTAAAACCATAGATAACTGCCATTGAATTTAAATTTTCCACATGTTTACATTCTATTTTTTCTGTAGATATAGTTGTATTTGTAATAATATATGTCAAAACATTAGCTACAAGATACATATTTAGAAAAACATCATCATCACTTTTAATTGTTAATAAAGCTTGAGAACAATATGTTTCTGTCCAATCTAATATAGCCATATCACGATATGTCGATAATGAATAATGTTGTGGTAAACGAACTTGAACAAGATCATGATAGAGTGATTGTTCAAGATTGATATTTTGAATAAACATTGCATCAATATCAATAAGAAATAAAAGTTTAAGTTTAAGATTTGCAAATTTTTCTACAGAATTTAATTGTGTAAAATCACCCCATGTACGACGAATAGCATTACGTGAACCAAAATTAGTTGATTTAGAAATAACAAAAATAAGAGCATGTGGAACAGATAATGAACAAAAATTTTCATTAGATATTTCATATGTAAAAGATGATTGACTAAGATTTTGTGTAAATAATTCTTCAGGTCTACAAAAAAAAAAAGAAGATTTTCAAAGTAAATAGAAATTAATTTAACTATAGTCAATGAAGAATACCTTAGATTATTCATAAAATGTTTGCGAATACTCGATTGATTACAGGGCACTGATCGATCTATATGTTCTTCATGAACATTTGGTTTTCGATTAAGTATTTGTAAATTAAAACATAATATTACAAAAAAGAAACATGGAATACATAAACGTCGACGACCATATCGCCGCAAACAATTGATTGATGTGAAATAAATCTTGTTTAATAATTGTAAATCATGATCATATCCGTTTGTATTGTATTTATTTCTTCCATTTATCATTTGAAATAACACGAATTAACAATGATCTAAGATTAGAAAATAGAAGACGAATATATTTCTTTTTTTCTTATATTGCATTGTACAATATTTTAACTGGTAATACATATATGTCTATGATAAGTAAAAAGGAAGTTAATGTAAATATATCTTATCGTAATAGGCATTTGTACATCATATATATTGAGGTAAAGCAATGAATCGAACTACTCCGATATATACAAGGTAAAAATACAGTAACCATGTGGGTTACCAGACATGAAGGATAGAAATAGGTGAGCTATACGGTTTAAAAGCTACTGTATAATATATATGTACCTTAAAGCGAAGTTTTAATTTAAAAAATATTGATTTTATCTTGCTAAATTAATTATTTTATATTCAATAGAGAAAACAAGACATGTTATTTAACTTCTACTAATATGTGGTAAAATTAGTCGACACGTTGAGATTGTTATTATTTTCATCAAAATCAATATTTTTGTCTTACTACATTAAATATATATATACTTCACACAAATGATAGCATTACAAGTTATTTTTATTTATATCCATCGTTCGTTTTCATAGCAATACAATTATATTTGAGTTTGCATACAGAATATGTGTATCTGATTGACTAAAACGTAATTTGTAATAAACAGTCATATACAAAGAAATTTTTGTATCTTTTAATCACAATTCGCTTGTCTTTAATATTGTTTTTTTTCCATCCTGGAATCAAACTAAAAGTGATTCTTGATAATATATGAAAGGTTGTTTTACATCGTATCTTGATTTCTTGTTATCGAGTCGATCGTAACCTTAAATCTAAATGAGCACATTAAGCGCGGATAGCAAAAATCAATCATGTTTGACGTATTCAAGAAAAAAATTAGTAGAGTAGAACGAAAGGGATATACATGTGTACAGAATACAATTAACAAATAATAACGGTACGTCCTTCGGAAAAACAAACTTCAATGATCGATCTAGTCCAAGTTACATTATGACAAACAGGTTAACATCAATACAACATATACAGTATCAAACATATTTCTTCAGCAGTTTACTTTGATAATAAAATCTTTCAACAGATGTCGTACATATTCGAACAGACCTCTAATTGTTTTATTTGAAATCAACATACAAATGGCTACCATTCGTCATTGTTATTCTACTTCCTAATCTCTTTCAATCTTTCAGTGAAACATTTCATTTTTTTTGTGTGTTATACATTCTATCAGGTACTCGTGTTTTTCTTTCCAATATGAGCAGTCGACCACGAGGTGATGGTGATCATCGCTCAACACCACCAAATATTGATGTTATGTATTCTCTTAAAGTTGATAATTTAACATATCGTACGCGTGTAGAAGATTTACGACGATGTTTTGAAAAATATGGGCCTATTGGTGATATCTATATTCCACGTGATCAATTTTCTCGCTCAAGTCGTGGTTATGCTTTCATTCGGTTTGTATAGTGATTTCTATTTAAAAAATAATTTCTAAATTCTTGTTTGTTTACTTTTTAAAGTTTTGCGAAAAAACGTGATGCTGAAGATGCACTTGATCGTATGGATGGTGCTGATGTTGATGGACGTGAAATACGTGTTCAATTTGCTCGTTATGGTCGAGCATCAACAACTGATAGTCGTGATAAAGCACGCCGTCGACGGTAGGAATAAAAAAAACAAAGGAAATAGATTGCTTGTTCTTTTTTTTTTATTATTCATCTATTCATATATGAGTTTCCGATAAATCCATCCCGTAAACAAAATTGATTATCTCTATTCATACAGGTATTCTCCTGTTCGAAGATGCTGTTTCCTGTATTTTGTTCGAGAATAAAATAAGATAATATGGTTTATCCCGGTGTTTCCTGCATTTACCTAAACAGAGCGAGATTCCAGATCAGATGTAAGATATCTATGTATCGTCGATAAGCTTTTTACAAGTATTGACAATATCTACATCGAAGAAAATACTTTTAAATGTTATCATCAAATAAATAGACAAAAAAAAACCTATTGAAAAATTCTTTCTTAGAACACGTTCACGATCAAGATCAAGATCTCGTCGACGTTCCAAACATCGATCACGTAGTGATAGTAATCGACGGTAAGTAACAAAAATATTTTTTATTTTTCCTATTAAAATATATTCTCATGTATATGTATGTTTAGATCACGATCTCGATCAACATCACGGTAAACTAAAAAATTTATTTCTTTCGTTTAAATTTAGAAAAAAAAAACAACAAAAAATATTTCTTCTAGTTCAAAACGAAGTACTCGTCATGAAAATGGTGACCGTGATCATCGACATTAATAAAACTATTCAATTTTTTTCTTTTTGTCCTTCTTTTTTTTATAGTTACTTGACTATATTATATATTTACTAATCATTTTGACTGATTTATAAATAAACAAAAAAAAAAAACACATAGTTCATATTTCAGATAGGATTGTTTTTACAATGGCTACAAATACAGATCAGGTGTGAGAGAGAAAATTGTCAATGAAAAAAATCATTCATTTAGTTTTTTTCTAGCAAAAAAAATCTCGCGAAGATGCAGATGCAGTAGAAAATTTTTCTAAAAGATATTATGATATATTAGATACACGAAGACATGTAAGGAATTTAATAATTAAAAAAAAAGAACACGAAAAAAAGTGATAAGTGAATTATTTAGAATGTTGATAAATTTTATCAAGCACAAGCAAAATTAATTTGGAATGGTATAGAAATAAATGGTCAAACTGAAATAGCAAAACATTTAGTTGCACTACCACCAACAAAACATCATATTTATGCATTAGATTTTTTTCCTATGAAAGGTTCGAAAATATTTGAAATAGTATTATTTATTTCATTATTTTTGTATTTAGATCTTTTTCCAGATGAAGATACAACTTATCAAGTTTTTGTTAGTGGTGCTGTTGCATATGGTACACCAGAAAGTACAACAGTTTCAAAAGAAAAACGTCTTTTTTCACATGTATTTATATTAACTGTCGATATTATATCATCAACATGGGTTATTGCAAATGAATGTTTTCGTTTTCATGAATAATATGAACGTTTACAAGACAAGATTGTTATTGCTTTTTTTTGTTGTTGTTACAAAAAATAACTATTACATTTATGAAAAATAAATATTAAAAAATGTCTGTCATTTATTAACCTTTTATAAGCATATATAACAGTCAATAGCATGATTATTTAGTAATTTAAAGAACAAAACAATTAATTTACAAAAATAAGTTATTGCAAGAATATTCTAAGACACAAAACACCGTAAAATATACAATTATTTTATGTGGAAATTAATTTTTCGATAGATGTTTCAATTTCTTTTGGATCTTTAAAAATAGTATATCGTTCATGTGGTACATTTTCAAATGTTTTTATATATCGTTCGTGACATGTTAGTAGACATTCTGGTGTTCGACAAATATCACGAATAAATATATGCGCAATATTGTGTGGAAATGTACTATATAGTTTAGAATATATTTCTGGATCAAGTTCGCCTAAACGAAAAAAAACATCAATCAGTTAAATAATTATATGCATTTATGTAAATAAACCTGAATCTCCAACCAAAATATATTTTCTTTCAGGATAAGCATGAATAATTGGTGTAATTGTTTCTATTTTATATTCATCGGGTGCTTTAAGAAATTTTAAACTCCATGCAAATTTTCTTAAATTCATTGTACCCATTGGATATTTATATTTTTCTAAAAAACAACGAAGTGCTGGATATCTAAACAGATACAAAATTTTTTCTAGTTCAATATCGAAAAAATATGATTATTTTTATTTACAATTGCCACGGACTTGCACTAACATAATGAAATTGACATTTTTGTTCACTCCATTTTTGATACAAATCACTCATACCATCAACAGGTTTAAAATAACTATAAAATGTATGTTTTAATAACGATCGTGTCTTAAGAACATTGGAGACTTTTATTGTATCATCAATATCTGATATAATACTAACACCATGAGAAGCAAGAACATATATAGTACATTTGAATGGTTTGCAATCAGGTGAACTTTCATCTGTTTTCGATTCATTTAGTTCAATTTCATAATCAAACTTTTTATCATCCGAGTCAGGATGAATTTTTGTACCCAGTTTTTCAATATCATTAACCGATAAATCAAGTTGTTGTTCAATAAAACCACTTTCATCAGATGGTTGAAGTAAATGTTCGACACCATTGATAATTGATTTAGTTGCAACTTTAACAGAATTACCAACAAAAAATAAACCTAAACGACCAGGATTTTCATTTGATTCATTGAATTCATCTTCTAAATAAAATGATATCAAAACTTAAATTAAATTCATTTTTTTATTTTTCTTACCTATTGCATCTTCATAATTTTCATCATCTTCATCTGATGGTTCTTCTTCTTTTACTTTATTATTCTCTTTAATAGCAATGGCAGCTGTTTGTTTTTTTT
>CAJNOI010001213.1:0-17583 GCA_905250115.1 Adineta steineri | reverse complement strand
CGTATGTTCAATATTAATTCGTCATCGTGCATATATATATATATATATACATGGGCACACACCCTAAAGAAAGAACGAGAGAATGAATGAATGAATAAATGAATGAATGAGTGAATGAAGAAGAAGAGGTCAAGGTGGTAGATGAACGAGAGAAAAAGAGAGCAAGAATTCAGGTTAATCAATTGCTCACATAATATTTGCTTGCTACTATTGACATGATGATAGATATCAAATAAAGAGAATATAGAGATATAGGTTAGTTAATGTCCTTGAGTTTGTTTAAGGCACTGATCAATTTGTCAAACGGAATTCAACAGATTGAACCCGAAGAATAATTCATTCCTTCCTTGTTCTTTAGTCTAATGATTGTGTACATGACCAAAATTGAGTAATATATATATATACATATAGTGACTGACATAGAATATGAATTGAACACAAACCTAATTCTTATTCACTAGCGGATGTTCTCGAGTTGCCGTTCTCTTATTCGCATTTGTGCTTCTAAGTTCAAGGCAACATTTCTTCTTCTTCTCCTTTTGCCTCACATCGGTCCAGAAGACCTTGACACTACCCGAATATAAGCACAAATTAGTAGAGAAAAGAGGGAACAAGAGAGAGAGAGAGAAAATTTTTTTTTGATGATAGAATAATTCCATATATTTATTTTATTTTTTTTTTTAGTCATATTCTAATATGAATGTGGCACTATCAACAACTCTACAGCAAAATTCACATAGTATGTTACAATTCTCTATTGATAAATATATAAATATTTTATCAATAAATCTTATCTAGATTCAAACAATCTTATGAATCCATCAGTACCCAATTTAACTCCTGCCGAATGTCGTCAATCCGACGAATTAAATAGTCAAATGATGAATTGTTTGAGGTATGAAAAGAAAATAGCGAATGAATTGAAATTGAAAATATCTATAATTATATTTTGATAGTTTTCAACCAAATCGTTGTACAAGTGAATTTGTACGTAGACAATTACAAAATACAATTCATGGACGACAGAAACCAGCCGGTGGAAAAGATGTATCTGCACAAAAAAGTATGTTCAATAAATACAAAAAAAAAGATTATTCAGTAAATTAACCGTCTATTTATTTTTTTCCTTTCAAGTGATGACATCACCAAATCTTGATTCCAGTAAGTTTACAAATATTTTCATATATATATATTTAATTTATCCTTGTTTGTCTAGATCAAAAAGGGGCTTATTTTCGAAGTCAATTATCAGCTCAAATGTCAACTCCACCATTACAAACAAATCTACGATCACAACCACAACATCAACAACAAAGTAAAACAACAATGTAATCCTCGATTAACCAAAAAACGACATCATTCTTTTCTTTTCTTTTCTTTTTTTCGTCTTTATGTCTGTTGTTTTCTTGTTTTTTATGCATTCGTAAGTTGTTAGTTGTAGTATCATCGTATACATACTATGTATGGGGGGAATGGTTGAGATTAAAGAAAGATTTGTTCGTTTTGTTGTTTTTTTTTTCTCTTCTATTTCGTTTCAAATTCCTTTTTTTTCTTCTTCTTTTTTTGCTCATCTTTTTTTTCTTTTGTTTCACACTCTTTCTTTTTTAGCTATCGTCCGTATTTTTTTTTTCTCTTCAGTTTTTTTCTTTTTGACACATTTTGTGTGTATTGTAACTATGTTTGAAAAAGGTGATGCTGGCAGTCCGACATGTGTAAAAAAGACAGATGTGTGCGTGTGTGTTTATGTATGATTGTATGTACGTGCGCAGACAAACAAACCTATTCTTTTTCTTCTAATTTTTAAATACAATTTTTAGTGGATACGGCCGCAATTGAATTTTTATTCAATGAGATTTATATATTTAATTAGATTTTATAAGTTAAACTGAACATTATTATTATTAATAAGACGTTTATTGTATGGTGTAATATTCAACGAAAATATCATAGGCATGTATAACAAATGAAATTTCAATTTTTTTCTCTTTTCCATAGAAATATTTGGAAATGTCCAAAGATAAACATGTTAAATTGTTTACAAATATGACTCGTAGTTTAGTTCAATGGATTCGATATTTTGTCATTATAGAGAAATGAAATGTATATCATTTTGTGTTTTGTTTATTTCTGCTTGTTCTATGCATACGTGATAACATAAATAGAAATAAATCGTCGTCGAACAAGAACTTGTATAAACAATATATGGAAATAATTACAAGAATTATATAATTCTTTTCAATAAAATCCTCTTTCTATTTATTATGATAGATGTACTATGTGACGTACTTTTGCTTGACATGACCTAAAAATAAGTTAATATTCTTTTAAAATAATCGCCGAAAAAGATTTGTTTATTAAAAAGCATTGACGTACTTTTTTCTTTCTTTTTTTTGTCTTTGCCTTTAAACATATAAAAATATTATTGAAGTGTTTATCTTTGCATTTTACTATTATCTAAAATATAGAAAAATATTAATTTTCAAAAAGCATTATATATAATTCATATTTTATGTTGACAACAATACGTCAATGATTTAATATTCAACTAAACCTTATATACAAAAACAATTTAGAATCGAAAATCTAATGATAAGGCATATAACACGATAAAAAAATTTTGAACATGCTTTATAATTATTAACAGAATTTGTGAATATAATTTTTGTGTACCTAAAAAATGAGTACATTATAGAATCGATCAGTGTGTGCGGCCTTCCGTTCACACAATAACTTCTAAAAGACTAATTTAATTGTCAAGAAATTTCTTCAGAGTATTATATCATTATTTTTTATGCAAATACAAACTTATTCCAATTTTTGCAAATCAAAATATTGCAGTAGCTAACAATCATGAAAAAAACACGTATACTGACACCTTGTCTGTATCATAAGTATTTATTTTTTTTTGAAATAAATAGAACTTGTCAAGAACTCGGATCAATGGTATACCTTAGGGTTAAATACTGTATGTCTAAGATTTTCTCAATATTACACTTGGTGAAAAATATGAAAATTCATGGCATGCATACTAACATTGCTGGTTTTTATACAAGTTAATCAAAACCAATTTGTCATCAGCTACACTTTATGAAGTATACATAACACTTGGTATATATTAGTTTTTAAGAAAAATAGTAGATAATTAATATCCTATTTTAGTGAGTACAAGAAAAAGGTAAAGTAGTTTAACAAAAAACATTTTTTCATGTTCTATCATCAAACCTTAATTCACTTCCGATGTTTTTCTTGTTGAATGTGACGTAAAAATACTTTATTTTTTTTGTACTTATTATTAAAGATGTCACTCAAACTTGAAAAATTGTATTAAATAACAAAAAATGTTGAGTAAAATGAGAAATCTTTTAAAGTTATTTATTTGTTCTACAAATTCTTATTTTGCTTCATATTTATCAACTCGATAATAAAAGATATGTTAAATATGCATTTTTGCATCTTTTCGATAATTGATAAAATATCAAAAAATCAATTTTCTTATGGATGATATCGCTTTATTAAAATAATTGTTCTTAACGACTTTTTCAAAGAAGACAAAAACAGATTTTATCATCATTGTTCGATTTTACAAGAATCTAATTATTAGATTTATTGATTCTTTGATACTGGTGTTGTCTTGAGGATGTAGGTGGGTGAAGTTGCAGATAAGTTATGTATCCTACCACCTACTCTATATCCTGACAGTACATCGGTTTTTTCCAAGTTATAATGGTTGATTCACGTTTTCATGATTCATGACACTTGAAAAAGTAAGATAGCTATAGAGCACACATTATTTTTCTTCCTACGAAGTAAAAAAGAATATAATATTTCTTCCTTACAATTCGTTTAAATATCAAGTGAGTAATAGACATGTATAATTCAGCAATGGACGAAGGTAATATTAATCGTGATCGTATCGTTAATGGTGAATCAGTTCCTGAGGAATATTTCTGTCCTATTTGTCAGGATCTTCTTTGGAAGCCACGTTCATGTGCTTCATGTCAACATTTATTTTGTGAAAAATGTCTTCATATGTGGCTTGAAAATTCTACCAATGCAAATAAATGTCCATTTCGATGTCAACCATTTGAAGAACGTCGATGTCCTCCTTACGTTCATTCATTATTAGCTAAATTAAATATTTATTGTAAAAATGCTTCATTTGGTTGTACTGCAACTCTTTCCTATGATAAATTAGAACAACATGAAAAGAGTGAATGTCAATATTTAACTCAACGATGCTCTGAATGTGATCAATTAGTACTTGTTTCAAAATTGAATGAACATACACAGATACAAGGATTGTGTATTCCACAACCGATTAAATGTACCATTTGTCAGAATTATTTTCCCAAACATTTCTTTCAAAATCATTTTTATCAATGTTGTGAAATGAAAATTAATAATTTAATTGAAAGAACAAATGCTCATCAAACTTTACAACTGACCGCAGATGGACAACAAATACCAATAAATCCTGGAATGGCATTTTTTCAATCTATGTTTACCATGGTTCAATTATTCAAAGAACAAAGACAATTTTCACAATTACCAACAAGTTTAAAAGGTCTCAATGCAGTTAGACAAGCGGAAGAACAAAATCGTAGTTTTGTCTATCGTCTATTAATCACATTAAAATTTCTTCTAATTAATTGGTCTAAAATACCTTTCTTTATATTGATAATTACATTAGGTAATTTTCTAGCAGCCGGTATTCTTTCTCTTGGTTGTTTTGTTATTTTATCAAATTGGACTTTTATACATATTCATCATGGGTCTCCACTCCTGATTATACTTGTTTATCTTTTAAGTTATACAACTTATGTTTTACTACAAATCATATCCGATACGAACATCATTTTCTATGTTGGGCTTTGTACGTTTTTATTTGGTTGTTCGAGGAATTTATCAATCGAACTCCTAGAAATGAATATATTATTCAATAAACCAATAATATGTATTATCATGTGTTGTCTTCAATTATTGTTAATGAAAATAATATTATTATTACTTAGATTTTACTATTGGCTCATTCCAATATATATAGCTACCACTCTTGTTACTATTTTTACTTGTGTTTTGGCATATATATTCTATCGTATTCATGCAACTGCAGCTGTACCATCACCACCAGCAACAAATCGATTAATAATGCCTGTTTAACACGACAATGCTATACTTGCGATTACTGATCGTTTACAATTTCTCAGTAGACTTATTATTGTAGACATACTCGTAAGAAATATGTTCATATTCAATTCTAATAAAAAAGAACAAAGAATACATAAGGTTTTTATGGATATATTATTGTATTAAATAATTCTTTATTTTTGTTCTTTCAATTTTATTGTTAAAAATACAAAAAAGATTTCACAAACACATCTGATCTTCATATCACGAAAAAATACAACAAGCATTAATTTTTATATGAATATTTCGAAGAATTAAATGACTTATTATAGAAAGAGAAAGGAATTTTGATCAATAGAAAAAAAGAAGGGAAACACTAGAAGGATATAGAAAATTATACTTCCAAGAGTAGAAATCTTTCGGTTGCCGTTGTCTCTCCCACAAAATAGTTAAGAAGAGTTGAACAACAATGAGAGAATTAACTGCTCTTAGTCGTGATAAATAGAAATATAGTTGATCTGTTCGTGATGTGTGTTTGCGAAGATGCTGCATGTGCTATTTTTTGTTTTTACCACCTTTGGCTGCTGCTAAAGGTTTCTTTTCAACATCTTTGATAACACCAACAGCAACTGTCTGACGCATATCACGTACGGCAAATCGACCAAGTGGTGGATATTCAGAGAATTTTTCAACACACATTGGTCGTGATGGAATCATTTTTACCATAGCTGCTTCACCTGATTTAACGAATTTTGGTGCTTCTTCAATGGTTTTACCTGATCGACGATCGACTTTTTCAAGTAATTCAGCAAATCTGCATGCAATATGAGCTGTGTGACAATCAAGAACTGGAGCATAACCTGCGCCAATTTGACCGGGATGATTGAGAATAATAACCTAATTTAAATGATAAATAAAATTTAGAATCTAAAAACAGAGACTAATTTGTCTTACTTGAGCGACAAAGCTAAGTGTTTCTTGAGCTGGATTATTTTTAACATCGGATGCAACGAAACCACGTTTAAGATCTTTTACAGCGATACCTGCAATATTGAAACCAACGTTATCACCGGGTAAAGCTTCTGCAAAATATCAAAACATCACTTATAACATATATCGATCAATCAACAAACTATAAATATTTACCTTCGAGTGCTTCATGATGCATTTGAATTGATCTAACTTCAGTTTGAATAGTTGATGGAGCAAAGTTAACAACCATGTTTGGTCTGAGAACACCAGTTTCAACTCGACCAACTGGTACAGTACCAATACCACTAATTTTGTAGACATCTTGTAATGGTAATCGAAGTGGTTTGTCAGTTGGACGTGACGGTGGATAGATAGAATCAAGAGCTTCCAAAAGTGTTTTACCACTTGCATTACCTTCTTTTCGTTCAATTGCCCATCCTTTGTACCATGGCATTTTTTCACTTGGTTCAACCATGTTATCTCCGTGCCAACCTGAAATTGGTACGAAAGCAACAGCTCCTGGATTATAACCGGTCTTTTTGATGAAGGCTGATACTTCAGTTTTGATTTCATCAAAACGTTTTTCTGAATATGGTGGTTCAGTCATATCCATTTTATTGACAGCGACAATCATTTGTTTGACACCTAAGGTGTAAGCAAGTAAAGCATGTTCACGTGTTTGACCATGTTTGGAGATACCAGCCTCGAATTCACCAGTACCAGCAGCAACAACCAAAATAGCACAATCAGCCTAAACAATACAGAGGAAATTCTATAGTTAAAGATATTTTAGGATGAAATGAAGATATATACTTGTGATGTACCAGTAATCATGTTTTTGATGAAATCACGGTGACCTGGAGCATCAATGATGGTAACAGAGTATTTAGCTGTTTCGAATTTCCAAAGTGAAATATCGATGGTAATACCACGTTCACGTTCAGCTTTCAATTTATCTAATACCCAAGCATATTTGAATGTACCCTTACCTATCTAAACATAGATTAATACAAAGAGGTGGTTAAATTCGATAGAAAATCGAAATTACAAATACATACTTCAGCAGCTTCCTTTTCGTATTTTTCAATTGTTCGTTTGTCAATACCACCACATTTGTAGATTAAATGACCAGTTGATGTTGATTTACCAGAATCGACATGACCGATGACGACAATGTTAATATGAATTTGTTCTTTTCCCATTATTAAAAATGAATCAGTGATTTTGAATAGTAAAAAAGAATTTGAATTAGTAGAAAGCGTATGTGAATGAAAGTAATCGAATTTTCAAAACGGCGGCTTATATACATGACTGTCTTGCGCAAGATGTACAAAATATTCCAACGATGATGACATGTTTCATCTGTAGGGAAAAAATCCATAACTCTCGATGTAAAGTCTGTTGTGTGTATAGGGAAAAAATCCATAACTCTTGATGCAAAGTCTGTTGTGTACATAGGTAAAAAAATAAAGGAAGGGAGAAATACATAGTGATTGTAAACATATTGTGCCAGGTGCGCACTGGAAAAAAAAGAAAGACGAAAAAATATTCCCATAGGAATAATTTTGTGGATGAATCATTGATCAAACATACAAAAAGCTTGGTTGAAGTGCGCATGAAAGTTCTGTTTTCATTATGTTAATTTGAAAAAAGTTTTGATAGTATTTGATAGAAAAAATTATTCATAAAGAGAAAATGTTAAATATTTAATCTTAATTTTCATTATAGATTATTTTCAAGCTATATACTGATAGCGTAAATGTAATACTAGACATTTTAATCGTACGAGGTGTACATCTCTATTATTTAGACAAGTTTTTTTTTAAAAATTAAACATTTTTCCTACTTTTGTTTGCCTATAAAAATAATGTTTTATATAGTAACAGACGGTACGCAAATATTCAAAGCAACAAAAAAAAATAATATATTACAAATTCAAAACTAGATAACATACGAAGCTAGTTCATTTTCAAGATTAATCTAGTAGTTGCTTGGTACAGTTATCGTCTAATCAAAATATTTTGCTATTCATTGAAATGCTGTTATGTTAATGAAATAGATGAAATACCGATATTATCGCAAAATAAAACGGCAAATTTTAATGCCTCTGTCAGAAATATAATTCATTCTTATTAGATTTTTAGCAAGTCTTGATAAAATATTCATAAAAAAGACATTCATCAATCCTTTCATTGTCTCTCTGATTCATATCTAGTTAATGCGATGCGAAGCATTTATATAGTCCTTCGCAAATTTTTTTGCTTTTCTCCTTACTTTCTCGACGTATGAATTCAACGTGATCATTTCGCATCACGATTATCTTAGCAATGAAACATCACAAAATACTTGTTTAAATGAGAGATCAATATATTAAGATCGAACTGCTACGATTCGTTTTCTAGTTCTCAACAGGATATTTATTTTGTTTACAGAAAGCGTCGCAAAAACACGATTTTGACTTTTTTCACATTTTGAGATAATTAAAACGAAAAGCAAAAGTCAGGCGTCATTTTTCTCTAACAACTGCTTTACAGCTGTTAATAGATAATAAATCATCTAGATAATTTTATGAAAACCTTAAAATCGTCATCGTTCTCGCCCATATGTGACGAAAGAAACGGTGTTTTTACGATCTTGAAGGTTTGGTTGCATCTTTTCTTAATCTTCATCCACCGTCACACTCACAACCATAGAAATCCATTCTGTCGTTCATCGAAATTTGTATCGAGAAGTTCGGTCTATTATAATAAAATCCTATAGGATTGAGTTGTAACGAAAAACAATCCTCATATGTTATTACAATACTGAAGTCTTTTTCCATTAACTAATGTTCTCTTCTACTACACTTAATATCATGACTGCATTGTATCCGATCAAATGAATTATGAGACTTACGGGAACGATTAATAGCAGTTAACGAAGATAAGATCTTTCTTTTTTATCAACACAGAACAAACCCTAAAATTCACTGTAAACTATACGATGCAATTTTTTATCTTTGAAAGACGAAAATGATAAAATGTAGTATTTAATCTTACGACAACATAACGAAGCAAATAATAGAAACAGATTTACTGTTGTCTGAGATTTTTTCGTCGAAAAACGGTCAGTAAACATATTTTTCATTTATGTCATTGAAATAAAAGATTTTTATTGTTGAATAAACATGAAGAGAATTTTTCTCTTTAAAAGGAGAAAACCAATCACACTGAATGCATTTTCACGTCTTGAGGGTATAATCTAAAGTATACGAGCCCTATGCCATCGATCGACTAGCAGTTTTATTGACAGAACATTTTACTCATCGGAGTGAAAGCGAAATATTCAATATGTTTGGCATCATTTATTTATGTCGTTTTCACTTCGTTGCTTCTGAATAGACGGATTGATTACATTTTGTTTTTCTGTTTATTGACAAAGTAAAAAAGAAATATTTTTTATTCTTACTTTAGTAAAAATTCAAAGTACTATTTCAATCATGGATGAAAATCAGCGAAATGCTCAACTAGAAAATGAAATTAATAAATATGATTTACACTCAAAAATCGATCTATCTTTTCATCAACTTACCGATTATGATATGAATATTGTAATTAAACAAGCAATCATTGAAAAACAATGTAAAACACTCTTATTAAATGATAATTTAATTAGTTCCGAAGGTGCTACAATTATTGCTAATGCATTAAATAATAATAAAACATTGGAAGAATTAAATCTTTGGAATAATAAAATATCTGATGATGGTGTGTCCGCTTTAGCTCGAGTATTATCAAACAACAATGAAACTCTTCGAAGTCTTGCTTTAGGACAAAATCAAATTTCCGATATTGGTATTCAACATTTAGCTGAAATGCTTAAAACAAATCAGACAATATCTCGTCTTTGGTTATTTTCTAATGAAATAACTGATAATGGCGTAAAAATATTAGCTGATGTACTTGTTCATAATAATCAAAATCTACAATGGCTTGATCTACGTTTAAATAAACTAATGACTGATTTATGTTTTGATTCTATTCATAATATACTCAAATATAATCGAACATTGAAAAAATTTTGGATGGAATATTGTAATCTTTCATGGCAAATTAAAGCAAAAATTCGAGAAATTGCTCAAAATAAAGAAGATTTCAATTTTGGAGCCTAACTAACACGAATTAATAAACTGAAATATTTTTTGTTTTATCATAATTATTTTAATCTTCATTTTTTTTTTCTTTTTAATTTTAGATTATATTTAATAGAATGACTGATAACGAACAAATTAAGTAAGCATCTTATTATAATTTATTCGGAAAAATCTCTCAATTATTTATATAGAAACTCCAAAGATGATATCGATGAAAATGTCTCTTATCGTTCTAATGAGAATGATCTAATAAATAATGTATTGAAGAATGATCGAAAAAGAGATTTTCTTGATTGTTTACTTGGGTGTGCATATGGACAAGCTCTTGGTGATGCTTATGGTTTGTCTACTGAATTCCAAACTGTTGCTCACATAAAAAATCTATATCCAAATCCTGTTGAACTCATTCCTTTTCCTGATTATATTCCAAATTCTCATGCTTGTCGATGGCAAAAAGGAGATTGGACCGATGATACAGATCAATGGATATTGGTTATGGAAGCATTAATGGAACCAGATAATAATGCAAAAATGTTTGCTAGAAAATTATCTTTGTGGGTTCGACAAGGTTTTCCAGAATTCAACGATTTCGGAGGACTTGGACTAGGAATCAATGTAGCAAAAGTAATATTCCTTTCTCTCATATCATTTTAAACATTTTCTTTCTTGCATTATTTCTTTGTGAACAGGTGATTAATTCGAGTGGATATCTTGAAAATCCATTAGAAGCCAGTCGTATCGTATGGGAAGAGAGTAACCGTCAGGTCGCACCAAATGGAGCTGTTATGCGTTGTTCATCATCAGGCATTGTAAATTACAACGATATTGAAAAGGTATTATAATGTAGAATAAAATCGTGTGTGTAGAATGAACAATCATTCAATTATGATTTCTATTTTTAGGTGAAATCATCAGCTATATCGATGTGTCAAACGACTCATTTCGATCCTCGATGTGTCGCTTCATGTGTTTCAATATGTCTTACTATTGCCTATATGTTGCAAACACCAGATAACAGTGATATCGAATCACTTATTGCTCGTGTTCAACAAGAAACATTGGATACACTTGGTGATGATCTTTCTCCTCAATATCAAGAAGAATTTCTATGGCATACAAGCAAAGATCGAACTCTGGATGATCTTCGTTTAGATGATGAGCGAGTTATTGGTTATACTTACAAATGTTTAGCATCGGGTTTCTATGGATTAAGATCGACACGATCTTTCTCAGAAACATTGAACGATCTCATTCGACATGGTGGTGATGCGGATACTAATGGAGCAGTATGTGGAACAATGTATGGTGTAAGATATGGGTATCATTCATTGCCTACTGAATGGCTTCGAGCAATGCCTTACAAAAAATGGTTCGATCAAAAGATACTTCATTTACTTGAACACATGAATCTTATCGATGGAACAACATAATTATTATGCTATTCTAAAACAATTTCATTTTCTTTACCTATTTTTTAACACATAAAAAGATTTTATAAGTAAATAATACAAGACTTGTTTTAATTTATTGAAATATAATAAAATAAAATAGAAAATATTTTCATTTTACTAGAAGAAACTATCGTAATTTATAAATAACCGTTGGTTTTGATGTACACGTTTCCAGTATGTATAAAATCTTTCAAAAATATAAACATCTTTTAATAACGACGATGTTTGTTCTTTATAATGTAATGAAGATGCACATGCATATGCATTTTTTTGATTAAAAAAGACGACACACTCATCTGCAGATTCATAACTTATTTTAAAACGTAAATGTTGCCGTTGAATATTCAAATATTCTGCTAAAATACCAGTTATATAAACATCAGATAAATGAAAAGATTTTTGATGTCGAAAAAAAGCACACAGAAGTTTTAAACGTGCATTTCGATTAATAATATAACCAAAACCACTCATAAAATCAGGATAATGTGTACATGGATATTCATTATCAGTTATAATATAACGAGCTTCTTCAGGCGCTAAATCAGCTGCATGTCGAACAACATGTGCATGCTGAAATTTAAAACCATAGATAACTGCCATTGAATTTAAATTTTCCACATGTTTACATTCTATTTTTTCTGTAGATATAGTTGTATTTGTAATAATATATGTCAAAACATTAGCTACAAGATACATATTTAGAAAAACATCATCATCACTTTTAATT
Organism: Adineta steineri; assembly: GCA_905250115.1. Taxonomy (NCBI): domain Eukaryota; kingdom Metazoa; phylum Rotifera; class Eurotatoria; order Adinetida; family Adinetidae; genus Adineta; species Adineta steineri. The sequence continues at coordinate 5,174 of CAJNOI010001213.1, read as the reverse complement.
GTTAATAAAGCTTGAGAACAATATGTTTCTGTCCAATCTAATATAGCCATATCACGATATGTCGATAATGAATAATGTTGTGGTAAACGAACTTGAACAAGATCATGATAGAGTGATTGTTCAAGATTGATATTTTGAATAAACATTGCATCAATATCAATAAGAAATAAAAGTTTAAGTTTAAGATTTGCAAATTTTTCTACAGAATTTAATTGTGTAAAATCACCCCATGTACGACGAATAGCATTACGTGAACCAAAATTAGTTGATTTAGAAATAACAAAAATAAGAGCATGTGGAACAGATAATGAACAAAAATTTTCATTAGATATTTCATATGTAAAAGATGATTGACTAAGATTTTGTGTAAATAATTCTTCAGGTCTACAAAAAAAAAAAGAAGATTTTCAAAGTAAATAGAAATTAATTTAACTATAGTCAATGAAGAATACCTTAGATTATTCATAAAATGTTTGCGAATACTCGATTGATTACAGGGCACTGATCGATCTATATGTTCTTCATGAACATTTGGTTTTCGATTAAGTATTTGTAAATTAAAACATAATATTACAAAAAAGAAACATGGAATACATAAACGTCGACGACCATATCGCCGCAAACAATTGATTGATGTGAAATAAATCTTGTTTAATAATTGTAAATCATGATCATATCCGTTTGTATTGTATTTATTTCTTCCATTTATCATTTGAAATAACACGAATTAACAATGATCTAAGATTAGAAAATAGAAGACGAATATATTTCTTTTTTTCTTATATTGCATTGTACAATATTTTAACTGGTAATACATATATGTCTATGATAAGTAAAAAGGAAGTTAATGTAAATATATCTTATCGTAATAGGCATTTGTACATCATATATATTGAGGTAAAGCAATGAATCGAACTACTCCGATATATACAAGGTAAAAATACAGTAACCATGTGGGTTACCAGACATGAAGGATAGAAATAGGTGAGCTATACGGTTTAAAAGCTACTGTATAATATATATGTACCTTAAAGCGAAGTTTTAATTTAAAAAATATTGATTTTATCTTGCTAAATTAATTATTTTATATTCAATAGAGAAAACAAGACATGTTATTTAACTTCTACTAATATGTGGTAAAATTAGTCGACACGTTGAGATTGTTATTATTTTCATCAAAATCAATATTTTTGTCTTACTACATTAAATATATATATACTTCACACAAATGATAGCATTACAAGTTATTTTTATTTATATCCATCGTTCGTTTTCATAGCAATACAATTATATTTGAGTTTGCATACAGAATATGTGTATCTGATTGACTAAAACGTAATTTGTAATAAACAGTCATATACAAAGAAATTTTTGTATCTTTTAATCACAATTCGCTTGTCTTTAATATTGTTTTTTTTCCATCCTGGAATCAAACTAAAAGTGATTCTTGATAATATATGAAAGGTTGTTTTACATCGTATCTTGATTTCTTGTTATCGAGTCGATCGTAACCTTAAATCTAAATGAGCACATTAAGCGCGGATAGCAAAAATCAATCATGTTTGACGTATTCAAGAAAAAAATTAGTAGAGTAGAACGAAAGGGATATACATGTGTACAGAATACAATTAACAAATAATAACGGTACGTCCTTCGGAAAAACAAACTTCAATGATCGATCTAGTCCAAGTTACATTATGACAAACAGGTTAACATCAATACAACATATACAGTATCAAACATATTTCTTCAGCAGTTTACTTTGATAATAAAATCTTTCAACAGATGTCGTACATATTCGAACAGACCTCTAATTGTTTTATTTGAAATCAACATACAAATGGCTACCATTCGTCATTGTTATTCTACTTCCTAATCTCTTTCAATCTTTCAGTGAAACATTTCATTTTTTTTGTGTGTTATACATTCTATCAGGTACTCGTGTTTTTCTTTCCAATATGAGCAGTCGACCACGAGGTGATGGTGATCATCGCTCAACACCACCAAATATTGATGTTATGTATTCTCTTAAAGTTGATAATTTAACATATCGTACGCGTGTAGAAGATTTACGACGATGTTTTGAAAAATATGGGCCTATTGGTGATATCTATATTCCACGTGATCAATTTTCTCGCTCAAGTCGTGGTTATGCTTTCATTCGGTTTGTATAGTGATTTCTATTTAAAAAATAATTTCTAAATTCTTGTTTGTTTACTTTTTAAAGTTTTGCGAAAAAACGTGATGCTGAAGATGCACTTGATCGTATGGATGGTGCTGATGTTGATGGACGTGAAATACGTGTTCAATTTGCTCGTTATGGTCGAGCATCAACAACTGATAGTCGTGATAAAGCACGCCGTCGACGGTAGGAATAAAAAAAACAAAGGAAATAGATTGCTTGTTCTTTTTTTTTTATTATTCATCTATTCATATATGAGTTTCCGATAAATCCATCCCGTAAACAAAATTGATTATCTCTATTCATACAGGTATTCTCCTGTTCGAAGATGCTGTTTCCTGTATTTTGTTCGAGAATAAAATAAGATAATATGGTTTATCCCGGTGTTTCCTGCATTTACCTAAACAGAGCGAGATTCCAGATCAGATGTAAGATATCTATGTATCGTCGATAAGCTTTTTACAAGTATTGACAATATCTACATCGAAGAAAATACTTTTAAATGTTATCATCAAATAAATAGACAAAAAAAAACCTATTGAAAAATTCTTTCTTAGAACACGTTCACGATCAAGATCAAGATCTCGTCGACGTTCCAAACATCGATCACGTAGTGATAGTAATCGACGGTAAGTAACAAAAATATTTTTTATTTTTCCTATTAAAATATATTCTCATGTATATGTATGTTTAGATCACGATCTCGATCAACATCACGGTAAACTAAAAAATTTATTTCTTTCGTTTAAATTTAGAAAAAAAAACAACAAAAAATATTTCTTCTAGTTCAAAACGAAGTACTCGTCATGAAAATGGTGACCGTGATCATCGACATTAATAAAACTATTCAATTTTTTTCTTTTTGTCCTTCTTTTTTTTATAGTTACTTGACTATATTATATATTTACTAATCATTTTGACTGATTTATAAATAAACAAAAAAAAAAAACACATAGTTCATATTTCAGATAGGATTGTTTTTACAATGGCTACAAATACAGATCAGGTGTGAGAGAGAAAATTGTCAATGAAAAAAATCATTCATTTAGTTTTTTTCTAGCAAAAAAAATCTCGCGAAGATGCAGATGCAGTAGAAAATTTTTCTAAAAGATATTATGATATATTAGATACACGAAGACATGTAAGGAATTTAATAATTAAAAAAAAAGAACACGAAAAAAAGTGATAAGTGAATTATTTAGAATGTTGATAAATTTTATCAAGCACAAGCAAAATTAATTTGGAATGGTATAGAAATAAATGGTCAAACTGAAATAGCAAAACATTTAGTTGCACTACCACCAACAAAACATCATATTTATGCATTAGATTTTTTTCCTATGAAAGGTTCGAAAATATTTGAAATAGTATTATTTATTTCATTATTTTTGTATTTAGATCTTTTTCCAGATGAAGATACAACTTATCAAGTTTTTGTTAGTGGTGCTGTTGCATATGGTACACCAGAAAGTACAACAGTTTCAAAAGAAAAACGTCTTTTTTCACATGTATTTATATTAACTGTCGATATTATATCATCAACATGGGTTATTGCAAATGAATGTTTTCGTTTTCATGAATAATATGAACGTTTACAAGACAAGATTGTTATTGCTTTTTTTTGTTGTTGTTACAAAAAATAACTATTACATTTATGAAAAATAAATATTAAAAAATGTCTGTCATTTATTAACCTTTTATAAGCATATATAACAGTCAATAGCATGATTATTTAGTAATTTAAAGAACAAAACAATTAATTTACAAAAATAAGTTATTGCAAGAATATTCTAAGACACAAAACACCGTAAAATATACAATTATTTTATGTGGAAATTAATTTTTCGATAGATGTTTCAATTTCTTTTGGATCTTTAAAAATAGTATATCGTTCATGTGGTACATTTTCAAATGTTTTTATATATCGTTCGTGACATGTTAGTAGACATTCTGGTGTTCGACAAATATCACGAATAAATATATGCGCAATATTGTGTGGAAATGTACTATATAGTTTAGAATATATTTCTGGATCAAGTTCGCCTAAACGAAAAAAAACATCAATCAGTTAAATAATTATATGCATTTATGTAAATAAACCTGAATCTCCAACCAAAATATATTTTCTTTCAGGATAAGCATGAATAATTGGTGTAATTGTTTCTATTTTATATTCATCGGGTGCTTTAAGAAATTTTAAACTCCATGCAAATTTTCTTAAATTCATTGTACCCATTGGATATTTATATTTTTCTAAAAAACAACGAAGTGCTGGATATCTAAACAGATACAAAATTTTTTCTAGTTCAATATCGAAAAAATATGATTATTTTTATTTACAATTGCCACGGACTTGCACTAACATAATGAAATTGACATTTTTGTTCACTCCATTTTTGATACAAATCACTCATACCATCAACAGGTTTAAAATAACTATAAAATGTATGTTTTAATAACGATCGTGTCTTAAGAACATTGGAGACTTTTATTGTATCATCAATATCTGATATAATACTAACACCATGAGAAGCAAGAACATATATAGTACATTTGAATGGTTTGCAATCAGGTGAACTTTCATCTGTTTTCGATTCATTTAGTTCAATTTCATAATCAAACTTTTTATCATCCGAGTCAGGATGAATTTTTGTACCCAGTTTTTCAATATCATTAACCGATAAATCAAGTTGTTGTTCAATAAAACCACTTTCATCAGATGGTTGAAGTAAATGTTCGACACCATTGATAATTGATTTAGTTGCAACTTTAACAGAATTACCAACAAAAAATAAACCTAAACGACCAGGATTTTCATTTGATTCATTGAATTCATCTTCTAAATAAAATGATATCAAAACTTAAATTAAATTCATTTTTTTATTTTTCTTACCTATTGCATCTTCATAATTTTCATCATCTTCATCTGATGGTTCTTCTTCTTTTACTTTATTATTCTCTTTAATAGCAATGGCAGCTGTTTGTTTTTTTT
>CAJNOI010001212.1:0-17592 GCA_905250115.1 Adineta steineri | reverse complement strand
AATCCCTTAAAAACAGAACATCCTGTCTTTTCCATATAAGCATCAATCGCTTTTGTTCCATCTTCTCCAAATTCAGTCCATGCAAGATCAATATCCTTGAGTATCTGAATAAAAAAATAATTCAATATGAAACCACGTGAGAAAATAAAGAAAGGAAAAGATTTACAATGTTATTTTCTAAAGCATTAACCAAATGTTGAACTCCGTCGTCTTTGATGGTATTTCCGGAAAGCTTGAGACTAGTCAGTGACTATACAATAAATTCAACATGAATATAAGAGAGATGAAAAGAAAAACGGAGTAACCTTATTATTACGTAATCCATCGCCTAGAAGTCGGGCTCCTTCAGCTTCGATTTCACTCGATCCAAGATCCAAATTATCGAGTGTCTATATGAAAAAACAATGATAGACATACGAACGATTAAGAGACATAAAAAGCCATTTACTTTATTATCACGTAAAGCAGCACCTAAATGTCCGGCTCCTTCATCTTTGATTTTATTAAGACCGAGGTTGAGTGTTGTGATTGTCTGAACAAATAAATCAACTTGAAAATGTAATAGACAAAGAAATTAATAGATTCACATTATTATTTTTTAGAGCATCAGCTAAGTGTCGAATTCCTTCTTCTCCGATATCATTGTTACTAATTTTGAGTGTGGTAAGTGCCTATATCAAAAATACAGATGAAAATGAGATAAATCTAATTAGAAAAAGATACATACCTTGGTATTTCGTATAAGATCACACAAGTGCTTTGCCCCTTCATCTCCGATCTGGTTCGATGTAAGACACAAATAAGTGAGTGTCTGTATCAAAACAAAATCAAGATTAAAATGAGCGAGATGAATAAATAAATATATTGACTGTGTTGTTTTTTAAAGCATTAACCAGATGTTGAATTCCGTCACCTTCAATGTTATTCTCTGAGAGATCGAGAATGGTCAATGACTACAAAAAATTCAATTTGGAAATAAAAAACATAAAAAGAGAAAGAAGTTTACGGTATTTTTTCCTAAAACTTCAGCCAAAATTCGTACTGATTCGGATTCTAAGTAAGTATTTGAAAAATTGATTTCAACCAATGTCTATGTGATAAAAATTCAAAAGAGAAATAAGAGAGATAAACAAATTTACTGTGTTATTTCGTAAACCATCAGCCACATATTGTATTCCTTCATCACCTAAACTCATTGAAACCAATTTAACTGTATCTAAGTCCTATATTAATAATTAGAAATGAAAATTAGAAGACAAAAGAAGAAAGAATTTAACTGTGCAACTTTGTAATCCATCAACCAGATGTCGAAGTGTTTCGGGTTCGTTTGTATTGCAATACAATACGAATTTCTTGAGTGCCTATATAATAATCAAAATGGAAATAATTAAGAAATAGATCTCTTGTTAAAAGACAAACGAAATTAGAATAGTCAAATATAATAAATAATTGCTCATAGAACATTATATATATCTTATTTATTAATATAAATCAAAGATCATCATGATTGAAAATCTACCAAAAATATTTATTTCTATTAAAAAGTTGTGAATACTGGAAATATTTCTACATATAAGATAAGAATAATAATAACTAATATATTTTTATAAGGCATTTTTGTGTCACTAGGAGAGAAAAAGTTTCTCTTCTCATCGTAGAATCTTATATAGAATTGTATATAAATTTAATGTATTAATACAATTTCTCATGTGATAGTCGTCAATAAAATAAAAGTTTATTTTCTTACGTCGAGTTTTTTCAATTCATTAGACACAAAGATCATATCTTCATCCGTGAATGTTAAGCCTTCTATAGACACGGTCGACGATCCCTTATAGTCCCACATCATCATTTTTTCAATATATTGGACACGTTCTGATTTGTTGTCTTCTGCTGCCATTTCGTTTCGATATAATCCACAATTTTAAAGAATAATAACACAAACTAAAAAAGAAGAAGAAAACAAAAATAATATAATCATTAATGTCATTTTTGAATATAATAAATTTACTTAAGTCATAGTATCGAAAAATTTGAATCTTATTGACTATGTACTAAAAGAGATTTTGAACATTTCTATCTTCTAATATTTTTACTGCAAAACAACTCAGGATGATTATCATTCTTGACCTTTTGATCCTAGCTGCTAGAAAACTATATTATAGGATTTATTTGTAATGAATCGCTTAAAAATATAGGATTTTTTATAAGATCTTTCTTCTCGACTGCATACTTCTAGTCATCAGTAGTTATTATCTTATATGAGTGACGAAGGTATGACAATTTTGATTCACAAGAAATATTTCTACATTCAAAATGAACTCAACTAAAGACATTCATTTATAATTCGAAAATGATAATGAGACAGAAAATATCATCACTTTATCAAGGTTTTATTGTTGATGGTAGCTTATAGAACGCATACTCTAGTAGGTTGCATCGCGAAATTCATAAAATGATCATATTCATTGACTAAAGCAAATAGTAATAGGTCATGATATATTTCTCTAGTAAAAAACTTCGAACGATCCTTTCTCATCAGTACCGAATATTCAGTATGTTTATCCTATTATGTTTATGAGTCATGTTGTCTGTATACGACAGTCAAAACATATCCGGACATCTATCAGTTTTTTCATCCGTCTCTATTCGTGGAACAACCACAAAAAAATATACAACATAAAATTTCTAAAAAGTTTAAATAAGAATCGAAATTATTAATTTAGTGCAGGAAATATAATGTAAAATGTGAGCGACCTACTAGTTAAAAGAAAATTAGAGTAATGCGAAGGAGGACAATAATTTTGATACCTTTTCTTTACCTGTACATTCTACATGTGCGTATATATTTAATACGAATATGACATGCAGAGACATATTTATTTTCAAACTTTAATATTTTTGTATACTATAAAAAATATGCACAGCGTGGCATGTCGGTATGAGTATCAATATACGGAGAAAATATTCTAGAATAAAAAGTGTTTGTAACTAAATCGTTCACAAAATGATGATCCGATAGGTCTTTGTATCATGTAAAAAATAACGAAGCAAATAAAATAAAACAAGGAATACAATATCATTAATTATAATAACAGATATCTTTTAATTGATCTATTATGAGGATTTGTTTTTCGTTGCCTATAGTTCTATCTTGTATCAAGACAATAATCGAAAAGAATTTGCTAGTACATGTAGAACTCATTATAATAAATACAATAAATATAGATTGGATGACAAAAAAGATTTGAATATTGAAATACTAAATTCTGTTTGTGTTTCGAATAGTTACCTGTGCTCATTTACTTACGTAGATATGTATGCGCCACTAACCGACAAATCAAATTTGAGTGACTAATAGCTTGTACAAGACTAACGACAATTTTTTTCTTATGCTCTGTCAAAAACATGAAATAATATATTGGCTTTGCAGCTGAAAGAAAGCAATCAACCAAATCAAAATGTGAGAAAATGTGCGTTGATTTAGTACAGAACAGGAAAAAATACAGATCTATGTTGTTTTTTTTTTAATATTGTATTTTTATTGCGCTGCATAAAGGTTCACATGTAGAAAGAACAAAAAGAAGACACGATGAAAGAAAAGAAATAAACGCAACATTTATTTCTATGTTCCAGAGTAGACGAAAAAGGTTGATCAAATAAACATTACATGTCACATTAAAAGGTAGAGTCGAGGACTGCAGATCATATTAATACGGCTAAACTATTCCTGTATAGAATAAAATATAAGGTATAAAAATATTGATCAATAATAAAAGAAAAAAAAAAAAAATAGAGACCATCTTGAGGATATGCATGTAGATTTAGTGAGCTTTATTTTCATATTCACATCGACATTCACCCTCAAGATAGAATATTTAAGATATTTGAAAACAAACAATACGATGATATAAAATGATTTTCTGTTAAGTTACATGTTTCTTCTCTTAATCAAATATTTATTTTCTAACTGATTCAACAGTTTTTATCAAATTTTCTCATAAAATCCAAAGAGATTTTCATATCAGTTGAATATGACGCATTGCTTGGAAAAAGACTAGAGTGTATATGTGACATGATAATAACACTGGTCGACGATAGTGTCTAAAAAATCAGATCTGAACATTTTTTCTAGTTGGAATTTTATCTGACGAAGAAAAAAGTAACTCGCCAGACATGATTCTTGTTTTCTTGATTTCTTTTTTTTTCTATTATCTAACATGTTTACTTAAAAAACAATAAATAATAAAAATGACTTATTTACATAAAAATAAAGAAAAAAAACTATCAATGACATTCTATTTACATGGAAATTAAAATATTTTATTTATGTTAAAAGTATATAAGTTCCTGACATTTGGCTTCTACATATTTATTACTCGGATCGATGATTGATTTCTCGACAAATTATTATTCGAAAATTCTAAAGTCAGTTACAATTTGACACACTGATATTGTATTTTTATTGTACAAATATTTTTACTTAACTATTATTGATATGCAACTCAAACATTGTATGAAAAGACTATCGTTTACTCATTAAATCGAATACAACAAACATAGTTTGTTCTCGTCTGAAAATGAACAAATAAAGTGTAGGCATGAGTCTCATTTTCTTTCCCATCAAGAACGATGTCTATATTTCAAGAAATTCAAAAAATCTAGTGTATCTCTGCAGATTCTTGGTTTTGTACTAGATTGAATATAAAATTTCGTGATTACGAAAGACGCTTACTTAATATAAAACTTTATTAGATTATTTATTATTTGTCTTAGTTAAAGTCACGCGCGCAATTCGATATTGAAACAAACATTTTTAATTACTTTTTGTTGTTTTTTAACGAAGTTTCCAGAAATATCTGCAGAAACCCGAAGAATTCACTTTCATTATTATTATTTGATTTCTTGCAATGGAAAAAATAATTATATTCAAATTTTTTTATAAATATAGAAGTATAATTATATTATAATAATAGCGTATGCATTATTATGCTCATACGAATAAAATTATAGGCTGATCGACTACGTACCCTTTACAACATCAATAAGTATGAAATTTTTTTAGAACTTTAGATACTATCAATTGGTTTTTAGTTGTTATAAGATTACCGATAAGGTTAACTGAGAAATATGTAGAATATAACAGACAAAGACATGTTAAAATAATTAGCAGATTTTATGAATAACCTTGCGAGAATTTATATCATGTCTAATTTCACAGAAAAATCTATTCATAGGTAAAATAGTTTCCTCCACAGTCAGATTTGAAATCTATCAGATCGAATATGTTTCTCGATACATGAAATGAGAATAGAAAGCATTTTTAAAATATATTTGCAAATTTTCATTGTTTAGTTTAAAAAAACCAAAACGATGATCAATTTACTTCTACTTTTATTCGATTTTTGCGTTGTCATTACCGGTCGACACTTCAATGGTGGTACTATTCGATGGGAACCAATTAACCCGAGCATCAACTCAAGTGTAGTACCTATAAGTATCATTCAAACTTATTCATGGACCTATCCACTCATTTCTTGTGCTACTGGTGTTCCCATATCAACGAGTGGTCGAAGCAGTAGCAATGCTAATCTAACATGTGTTACTGATTGTTCAACAGACGGTGGTTATTCAACTAAACCAGTTAATATTTTAACTGATTGTCAAACAGCGAGTTCATCATTAGGAATGATGACAAGTCAACGATCAGTCAACATTAATTTAACTGCAAATGCTCATTTTTATCTTGCATACGTTGGATCTGCTTGGGTATCATTGAATGATCCTGCTGCAAGTGGACTTGAATGGTCAATTGTTTGTTCGATTGATCTTCGAATGCGACCAGATGGTATTATTAATACACCACCTGTTGCAAGTGTCGTTTCGCCTCAATATGCAATTGTTAATCAAACAACTCAAATTACTATTCCTGTGTCGGATGTGAATACCGGTGATGATGTACGTTGTCGATGGTCAACTTATACACCAGGATATCGTCGACGAAAACGATCGGATGAAGACGATTATATATATGAGAATTATAAACCTCAAATATACAAGAAACCATTGGAAAATAAAGAATTAACGCATGTTAGAAAAAAAAGATTGACTTTTGATCCTTGTTATTCTTGCAGCAGCACATGTAACTTTGGTTGTCGTTGTTCTTGTGCTGGATGTGTGGGGATTACATGTACTGGCATATGTTATCCATGGACCGGTTGTTCAACGGGAACTACTACACTAGAAACTCCAGGAACAATAAAACCAACTTTATCGTATCCTAATCGTCAGCCTATTGATGAATGTGGTGGAATCTGTTATCCAAGTAGTTTACCTAATGGCACAAGTCTATCCGGATGTACTATATCATTTACAGGTCTTGTACCTAATACATGGTATGGTGTTGCAGTTCAGGTGAGCAGATAGTGTTTAATTAACTAAGATAGAACTGCTTGTATTAATGTGAACCTTTTACCCACAAAAAATCAAGCGATATTTAGTACACTGAATGCACTAGATCTTTACTAAATTCTAAAATCAGTACAAGGTTTTACGCCTCGGAAATGGTACAAAAATTTTAAGACATACGTACGTTTGCATTTTAATCTTTTTCTTATTTTGAAATTGTATGAACAAAATCATCAAATTTTTGTTTTATTAGGTAGAAGACTTTATAAATAATTCAAGTAATATTTCAATGAGTTCAGTACCGGTTCAGTTTTTGATTTATGTCTTACCACAACCAACATGTGGATTAGCACCAATTATTTTTCCTGCTGATCTATGTTTGGATGTTCAAGTCGGTGTTGTAACAAATTTCGATATATACGCGGAGACCTTGTGTAATCCTAATATATCAAACATTGATTCAATTGTCGTCACAAGTGTCATTGTTGGGATGAATGTTAGCGATGTGATCACTTCACCAGTAAATGCATCAATATCTTATTTCACATTTACTTGGCAACCTCAAATGAATCAACTTGGTTCACAACAACTGTGTATAGTAGTTTATACCAAGTAAATCTTCATTTAATTAATTTCTTATTATTGAAAAAATGTTTTTTTATTCATTAGTGAACAAATATCATCTCAACCGTATTGTATCATATTCAATGTGGTATCATCAGTTGTTACTTGTACGATCACGACTACATCAACGACAACTACAACATCAGAAACAACGACAACAGGAATTACTACAAGTACAAGTTCAACTACAACTACAACTACAACTACGTGAGTTGTATTTTCTATAAATATAATGATTCTTTCTGATGATTCATTTGTTGCGAGTTTATTAAAGATTTTTTTCTTTAGAACTGTGACCACGATGGCAGAAGTTTCAGGTAAGAGAGATCAATAAGAATTTGTATCAGTATCATAGCAATTATATAATTCTTACATAGGACAATCTGTAAATTGGCCGTTAATTGTAGGTTTATCTGTCTTGGCTGCATTACTTGCTCTGTGTTGTATGTGCTGTTGTTTGTATTGCTTATTGTGGTGAATTCTATTATAAATGTAGAGAATCAAATCATATTGACAAACATTTTGTTTTTTTTAATAGGGGTCCAGCTGCAAGACGCCGACGACGCAGAAAAAATGAAGAAAAACTACAAAGACACATTATTACACAAAGAGTTACACCAATTACTTCCTTCAGAAATCATCATTTTATCAAAATGCTTGAAACTGAGCAAATACAAAACAAAAATTTCAATTATACTGCATTGAATAATAGGAATAGTGTAGGAAGAATATCATTATCTGATATACCAGTAAATTCTCGTACTTTCACTATTACTCCAATTAATTCTGGAAAACGTATGAACTTATCGGCATCTTCTAATGAACAAGATACACCTATGAAAGTTATAAATAAAAATGAAACAAAGCCACGAACATCAGTGATTTCAGTTGCAGGAAATGAATCAGTAAAATTAACTGGTAAAAAAGATAAATTACATAGAATGTCACACGACAAGCCTAAAACTCCATTAGTAACCAGAATTAACCAGGTCGGTATTATTAAAAGTTCACGACAAAAAACTGGCACAACACAATCTTCGAGTATTGGCAACACCACTGCTATCAATTCGGGAAACTCATTGTTTAATATACAACCAATAACAAATCGATTAGCAAGTGCATCGCTTACGAGAGACCGAAATAGGAGTGCCGGAAAAGGAGTAATTGTAACCAAAGTTCCAAGAAATTCATCATGAAATTAATTGCCTTACTGAGAAAGATTTAATATGTACCTATAAACATTCTATTATTTTTTTTTTGTAGAACTAACTTATATATTTCTAACAAAAGAATTGTTTTATTAACTACTAACATATTTTCATTTTACTATTGTTCAAAATTTCAATAAATAAACTCATTTACGCTCTTGCATTTAACTATTGATATGTAAATGTAGGTTATAGCATAATCATGATTTCACTTTTACTGCGATATTCACATGTACTTTTAATAACTGAGTCATTTTATTTACCTATTTTTATTTCTGTTCGTTCGTTTATCGATATAGGCACGCAATAAATATAAAATATTATATTATTCCGTCGTTCTCTCTGTTTTTTTTTGCTTTCTGCAGCACCATAATATCTTGCACAGTAGGACGAACCAGTAAGACCATGTGACAAAAAAAACAACTACATATAGTCACTATTCACACACACATTTTATACGTGACATGATATCCCGAACTACACGTTCTCATACAATTTCAAACGATGAAATCGGCTCTCAAACGCAATCTCGATTGTCTAAACTATTACAACATCATGACCATCATCTTTCTCAATTCACATCTGCTGTTCTTTCACCACTCTACTTAGCTTGTCAAAACAATGATATAGCAAAAGTAAAAGATTGTCTTACGACAATAAAATATGAAAAAATTGATTGTCAGTATTCACCAAATAATGAAACTGTTCTACATGTTGCAACACGAAATCAACAGAAAGAAATAATAGAAATACTTCTATCATACGGTGCACAACGATCCTTGAAGAATACAAATGGTCAACAAGCACACGAACTAGCTGAAACAAAAGAAATTAAGGATCTATTTGAACGTTCAAAATCATCTCGTTTTACATTTCGACACAACTACAGTCAGAATCAGACAACTCCTTCAGTTCAACATAACATAAAATGTGAAAGTTGTTCATTGATAAATGATCATACTTTCTATGAATGGGAGTTGATTGATCGAAATGCAACACAAAAAGCACTCAGATTTCGTCGTGAATTGAAACCGTTCACATCAATGAGTGAAAAAGATTTAAAACAAAAACTTTATTCAATAAAAAAAGGTTATATTAATACACGTGTTCAACATGCTTTGACAAACGATGGTACACGTATACATGATTATTTTAAGCGTGCATTGCTTGAACTGGAACCCCATTTGATTGTTACTGCATACACTGCTTCTCAAAGCTTTTCAGAATTATTAAACAAGGATATGGCACGTAATGTTATACATGATTTAAAGAATGGATGTAGTAAATTTTCTTGTGACTGTCTCTATTCAACAGAAGATGGTACAAAATCAATTACAAATATTTTCTTTCATCATCCAAAATTTCAAAAACTCAGTTTCAAAGGTACAGTTTATCGTGGTATTATCATACCGAAAAATAGTCTTGATCATTATAAAGTTGGCTCTTGTATTCTTACAACTACATTTCTGTCAACATCAACAAATCCTGCAGTTGCTCAAAGTTTCTGTGATAAAGGAATACCCAATTCAACGACTCATTCATTCTTCTGTATTTATGAAATATTTGATGAAGATCATACTGCTCTTAATATATCAACTATATCAGAATTTAAAAACGAAGATGAGGTATTGATTCTACCATACTCAGCTTTTCTTATTACAATGATCGAAGAAAAACAAGACATAACATATATTTATTTGAAAGAGCAGTGTTTAACAAATATGATTGATATTAGTGGAACACAAGAATATTCACTTAAATCAACAGTACGTTTATTGGAACTTGTCGGAAGTCGTTTAGTACATAACATCGGTGATATGATATTAAATGAAGATAATCACATACGACCCCGATCAAAGACGATGCCTGTATTAAATACATATTTATAATAATTTGAACATATTATTTTATTTCCCATCAACTTTTCAATATACATTAATTAATAGAATATATGAAATCATTAAATTATATAAATTTGTGTCACATTTGACAAATTACTGTCAGCTCTTTCTCTTTGAGGATCATAACGAAATACTTTTGTCATCAATACAATTAATGAACGTTTGTATTCATTTATATAAACATTCGATGGATAGATATAAATAGCAAATGTCATTGTAAATGGTATATTTGCTAATGTTATTAGAATTAAATAAAGACGTAAAGTCATTGTTGGACCAATACGATCACATGAATAAATGACATGTTTAAAAAGATACCATGGTACTATACATAAAATATAACATAGGGGTGGTATAAAAAAATCCATATGTTTCTTCATTTGTTGTCTCCAAACAACCCAATATTTTTCTTCACCTGAATTAATATATACTTTATGTACACTAATATTTCTAAGGACAAAAAGACTTGATAAAATATGTATTAAACATGTAATTAAGACAGTACCAAATTCAATACATTTTACACTTTTTACTAAATTAGGAAAAATTGTCGATATTTCAAAGTTACCAAAATATAATAAGAATGTAGGTATTTGTGTCAGAAAAGTAAATATAAGTATGATAAATGAGAGACAACAAGCACGTTTTCGTGTTGCATAGAGAGCACAATTAAAACATTCTATAAAAAGACGTTCGCAAGCAATCATACTTGAATACCACATTGCTAGAAAATTTAAGAGATTTAATAAGATAGCTGATATATAAAATAGAATTGTACGTTGCAATGATTGTGTATCAGATATAATTGATGTTTCTAGAAATACACAACGTATTAAATTACTTAGTGAGAGAAATATCAGATAAACACCAAGATTCGTTATACGTATAGATGTGCAAAGACATGTTTGAATAGTTAGGATATTGTTGACAATAGTACATCCAATAATTAATTGAAATAAGAAAATAAATAGATATTCAGTATTTGGTAGATACAAAGTTAAACTGTAGTATCTTGACTGTTGCAAAACATCTGTACATGTTGCATTAATTTCAAATTCAATCATTGATGTATTCATTTTTACGTTTTTTTATATGTGTAAACCTATTGACCGAAAAACAAATTTTACATACTGTTATTTCGTACAAAAATAAAAAATATAAGGCTTTCGTTCTATTATATTGATAACGATATAAATATATTTTTTTCATTTATGTTTATTTGCACAATGATTTTCGTTCTGATATATATATATAAATAGAAAGGCAAAAAAAAAAGAAAGGAAGTAGAATACGTAGATAAGTGGATGTGAATATGGATCGATACAAGTGCTACCAAAATATAAAAAAATTGTGACGAGTGTCGATTTAATCGAAAATCGTAGTTCTTCTGCAGAGCAGTTAGAACTGAGTTGTGATGCTTCAGGCTCATGACAAGAGTCGACCTCCGATCACGGCTCGTCGACATATATCTCTTCGTTCTTCCTTTTATGCTGTTTTATGTTTGAAGTTGTGCAAGAACACATTATTGCACAACGTCAAATAACGAATAGTATAAGAAGCAGAACAGAAGGTAACTAGTTCGATGAGCCGTGATCTCGGTTTAACTCTTATGTATTGAGACTGAAGCACTACAACTCGGTCTATCTGATCGTCGCAAGACGATTCAGATAACCATTGAGCCGAGATCAAACTGACACTCGTTACTTTTTTTAAATGGAATAATATTAGGTTACGCAACTGCTGCAAATACGAATATTTGTCTAACCTCCAAAAAAGATACATATGCAACCGTATTGGGTTGTTTTATCTATCAAAATTGGTTTGATGAAGCTCTGATAAAAGAACATCTTCTATTCAATGGTAATTGAACGGGATATTTTACATTAATTTATCTAGACGTAGAAGTAGTTGATGTTATAGAAAAATTAAAAAAGAGTTTACTAACAGATGATTAATCAAACTTAAACTAACAGCTGTTCTTGAGGGTATGGGTGTAAGTATGAGGCATTTGAGTGTATGGGTACGGGTACGGTTGTGGGTAGAAAGAGAAGACACTCACACCACACCCACACCCTCAAGATGGTACAGGGCCATATCGAAGTTGTCGTAGGAACAATTTTACTAAATAAACGGATAATTTGTGGACCCGCAGCGCTCTACATGCTACATATCTACCGATAAACGACTTGCATCTTGAGCAAGTTGGAGTTTTTTGTGAGATGAATAAAGCAACCTATTTATTTATGATAAGGAAAGAAGGAAAAGGCTTGATGATTGATTGTCTATAAAGACACTCGAGCAAAGTATACCTTCGGTTTCACTCCTTATCTAACATCTATTTTTGTTGTTGTCGTAAACAGCCAGCAATGCATATCGTTGCACCTGCTTTGGTCTTCTTGATGCTTCTCATGTCTCCAATCATCGCACTAGATGCGGAGACTTATTCAAAAATTTCATCTGATATTCACAATGATGGCACAGACATCACGACCCTCAAAGTGGCTATGTATCCTCATTTGCCTGATTCGGCAGGTGACAACTACGCAAAACTATTACAATTTATCAACGAGGAATTTAAAAAAATTCAACCAACGATCAATCTACAGCTACGTCCGCTAGACCAAAACGATGACTTCTATAGTCTGGCGACACTTACTCCGTGGCTATCAACCGACGGAACAGGATACGACGTAGTCGAAATTGATACTTTGGTTTTGGGTGACCTTGTCAACGCTGGTCTCATTGTTCCGCAATTTCCCATCTCACATAATCATTCAGATTGGCATTCAGCTGCCGCCAGTGCTGTTCTGTTTAATCAAGCAGTGTATGCTTATCCACACATTATGTGCGCATATTTTCTTTTCACTCGTGATGAACAAGCAGCTAAAGTAACTACCATAGACGAGCTTATAAATATTCTAAGCCCTAATGCTTCTGCCACTTATCGTCTAGTTGGAAATATGAATTCTAGTTGGATCTTACCTTCTCTGTGGATTAACAGTTACCAGAGCAGTAATAATTCCGAATATAATATACCAGCATTTGCTCTTCATTCTTATCAAAAGAACTCATTTGAAACTATGCGCAAGTTTGCACAACTCTGTGATCGAGCAGGAGGAGAAAATAACTGTCTTAACGGAGTATTCAGAGATAATTCCAACATGACGGCCTTATTATTTGCACATAAACAGACGGCGGCTATGTTTGGCTTTTCTGAAAACCTTTTTACAGTCCTCAAAAATGGAGATCTGGATGACTATTCCAATGTCAAAATGATTCCATTGCCATTAGGTACAAATGATAATCAACCTGGTTTTTTTACTAATGCATTCGTTTTTCGGCGAAATATGTCAGTCGATGTATTAAAGGCTGCTCGTTTATTTGCCGATTTCATGGGCACACCCCGTATGCAAGCAGCTGTTGTTGGCAGTGCAGATAGCCCTAATACGAAGCCTCGCTACCTTCTTCCTATGTCAAAGAATGCTTATAATGAACCACTTTTAGCAAATGACCGCTTCTATCAGCAGTATTTTCGAAACTTAGACGTTGGTTATTCTTATCCAACAGCAGGATTCTTAAATACACGCAAAGAACTTAACACTGCTATTTTGAAAGAAGTCGATATCAAAAATGACCCTTCTTCTTCATCGATCAGTATTTCCACCCATTCTAAATTCTCTCTCCTGCTGTTCTTCATCTTCTATACATTTCATTATCTACTCGTATATAGTTACCTTCTTGTTTCTCTATAGACTTATCCATCCTCTCGTTGTGTTCTCTTTCTCTCGATTGACATTGTTTCTCTGATAAATGCTGAATGTTTCAAACCGGAAGGAATGGATTGGAATCAAACTAATTGCTGGAAGACAACACATTTTCGTCACGACCAAATCTAAAAATTTCTTTGTTTCCCTTTTCTTCTAATATAAAAGTGAAAATATATCTTCAAAAATGTAACTATTCGATCTATGAATTGAACGTATCGCATGCAATATTAATATTTTTGTCGATGGCCAAAATAATACTCGAGGGTGTGGGTGTGGGTGTTAGTGCGAATGAGAAAAAGAAGACACCCACACTCTTTTATTTATATAAAGTTAGAATAACAAAGTTGTTAGACTCTTTTTCATTCTAGTGTTTACATCTGGGCTGCGATTCGACCTATATTTCCTATAAATCCTATATTTTTGACGAATCCTCTAATTTGTCCTATATTTCGACTGCTTTTCCTATTTTACCTATATTTTATCGAAAAACAGAGAAATCTAACTGATTTGACAAAAATATGAGAAAATAAAAGATTATTCAATGAGTATTAGTCGGATTCCACACCGACAAGCCCTGAGTACTGATAAAATCAGCCCTGATACATTGAAAAAAACAGATTGAATATATATGCACATGTATAGACGTTTTCAATTAATGCACGTAAGATCACGATATCTATTGTACGTAATATTATTTGTATTTTCACATCTTCCACGAATTTGCTAAGAAATTGTTTAATTTAATCTTCTAAAGATCCAATAGTCAAAAGAATAAAACTAATGTATACAAAATAATCATGTGTTCTGCGCACCTTTTTTCGCAGTTTCACGTATGTACAAATGTGCGCATTTTTGTGATAAGTTTTTGCAGATAGATTCGGCATGTATAAAGGGGGTGATCAAAAAATCATCACTTTTTACTCACGCTAGAAATGTCATAATACGAAAGTCCCTATTACCTAGTTCACAAATCCGGTATCCATTCGTCTAAGTCTGATCCTTTTTTTTCAGTGTTTCCCGCAGGGCGATACTTGGATCTCAGTAATAGACTCAGGTACTACCCCACAGAAATCGCTGAAAAAAACGACCAGATCTAGACAAGCGGATGTCAGATTCGTGATCCAGGTGA
The DNA here is from genome assembly GCA_905250115.1 of Adineta steineri. Lineage (NCBI taxonomy): Eukaryota > Metazoa > Rotifera > Eurotatoria > Adinetida > Adinetidae > Adineta > Adineta steineri. Next base: position 2,555 of record CAJNOI010001212.1, on the reverse strand, counting down.
CAAGGACTTTCCTATTATGACATTTCTAACGTGAGTAAAAATTCATGATTTTCGACCATCCTTAATCAAAGGGTTAAATAAGCATTTATTTATTTATCAAATTTAATTATGAGAAAAGTATTTGTTTGCTTTTTCGCTATTTATTTTTGAACGTTTACGATTTACTTCTTTTTTTGTTATTTACTGAAATGTGAATAAACCATATCATAATCGATATTTCAAACGCCGTTTGATTTAAATGATTATTTTGATAGCAAAGAATTACACAACTGTAAGTAAAGTGTGATCATTTATTCTAATTCTATCAAAGGAAAAATATGAAGTAATAAAACTAGTAAAACTATATTTTTTCACAAAAATAATGCATACCTATATTTTTGCCATTTTTTATAGAAAATCCTATTTTTAGATAAAAACAATCCTATAAGGATTCCTATTTTTTTGAAAATTCGCAATCGGAGGCCAGGTTTACATTCGGAAGATGGATGAGAGCATATATGTAGGATGACTATAATGCCTACCCTCACTATCAAGATGTTTTTTTTTTATATATACCTGATAAAGTAGATGATTGTTTATTATTTATCACCAACCCTGCTTTCTAGCTAATGCCGTTAGAGATGTATCTGGATTTTCGCTGATTTTCTAACCTTTCATAGGAGTCAAACGTCGAACAAAGTGTATATTCATAATCAGAATGCACAATTCCATCGAATGTCATGTCTTTGAGTGACAAAAACGAAAGTTATCAAATGACGTTGAAGCGTAGGTGTGAATGCAGGTATATGTATGAATATGGGTACTATGAGTATCTTTCGCCCACACTCTCAACCACATAGGAACTAGTTTACTACCAATTATTGAAAACAAAGAAACCTCGAACGAATATTAAAAAAATCAATAATATTTGCACGTATTGAATTTGTTAATCCTTTCGATAATATGAAAGAACGATCAGTATTCTAATTTATATTTCTTCGGCGATAGTATATGTAATTGAAGACAAACATTTATTAAATCCACCTAAGCTCTTAAAATATCATTTTCGTCATTCTTGCTCGCTCGAAGATTAGATTCGAAACGAAATAAAAGCAGAGCGAGTATTAGTGCAAAGTCACAGTTTCAAAAACAATGATCATGTCTTCGTTTTTTGTTGGACTCTTAACTCTGCTATTACTGAACCAATTTGCGAAAAGTTTATATGTAACACCGACGTTTGAAGATGAACGTGGCTTTCAATCGGCTGGATATCCGTAAGAATGATGAATATATGCGAAAATAAAATAATATTATTCTATACTTATATTGTTACAAATGTAGAGCGATGACGAAAGAACATGCATATCAACTTCTCTATCCGTCGATCAGCAGTCGATCAAGTGCAGATGCATTTCTTGATAAGCTCGTTGTGCCAGGTGGAGAAACACCAATCAAGTTTTTCTGGTCAGGTTTTGGTGTTCCTAATAGTGCTGAAGTAGCTGCTGAAATAGCACGTTATCACAATGGAGTAACACTTGAGATGCTACTTGAGAGACCAGAAAATGCTGCTGTAAAACAACAAATGTGTATTTGGCCGGCAAGAGAGGATATCTCGCCTGTTGCTGAAGCTTGTCGAGCACAATGGAGACGCCTCTCGCAGGTATATGCAGAGAAAGCCCGAGGTAAATTATTTTATCTGTGAATGATCATCGAAGTTTGTGAGCAAACAGAAGAGATAGAATCCATTTATTTTAGGACCTGTCACTCCCATACTTGGTGATCACGTAGCGCCTGACAGTGTATGGATGACACATGAAAAAAATGCTCTCAATCAGAGTCAACAAAAAGGAAACTATCTGTATGGATTTCAACGTCCAATGAATCTTTACGAAGTATACTGCGTTAAAATGGCTAAGTCTAGATCCGATTATCCAGAAATTAAAGAAAAAATATGCACGAAGCAAACTGGTTAATATTATATTTCTACCTCACATATTATTTGATCAATATGTCTTCATTGTTTTTGCTTTTCTGAAATAAATAAATTCTTTGACGAAAGGACATACTGAGAGATATAACAGCGTCCGATTCGATAGAGAATATGACAAAGATTTTTTAGATGATTTATTTCAAATTTTTCACCCACAACCGTATTCACAGCCTCGAGTCTTCGAATACCTATACAGTATCTCAAACAAAGCCAATAAACATCGAGTATTCTTTATGAATTATTCGTTATATAAAATGAGTAGAAAAAAATATTTTACTTAAATTATTGTTGCATATATTATGCTAACTTCTTCACCAGACTCGTCAATGAAGTTATTCGTTACTTGTCAGGCTTTTTTCTTTTTTCTTTGATATTTGTTGAGCACTTTCAACAATTAGTTTAATCAAGAAAATACTAGTCAACAAAAATGGTCTTGTAACAGTTGTCGTGCAGTGTAATCATAAAAGTATTTTTTCTGCTGGAAAACACTTGCTGCACAATGTATGGTGCATTTTTGACGACGAGTAAATATTAAAATTGCAGGAAAAAAATAGTAACTACGGAGTTCAAACAATTTTGAAACAAA
>CAJNOI010001211.1:0-17636 GCA_905250115.1 Adineta steineri | reverse complement strand
ACAAAGAAGAAATTTTAATGGACTATTTTTCAACCTTGAAAGGAAAAAACGTGATCGAGATTAGAATGGTAACGAAGATGCAAATAATTCTGAATCTATTATTTTTGTGTTATTTTGACGTCACAAAGACACAAAGAGTACCATATGCGTAGAAGAAAGTTTAATGCATCATTTCTCAACATTGATGGAAGAAAAATCAAGCAATAGAGAATGTTGCATGATTGTTTATTTTATCGAGTGTTTCTACCTAGTTTCATAATGAGTAAAAAGGAATGAGGTTGAAATGGTAACCAACATACGAATAGTTTGAATCTATTATTTTTGTATTGTTTTGATCACGTGAAAAAATAGGGTAGTATGGGCGTAGTTTTATATAATTCTCTGACACATATGAATGTAGAGATGTGCAAATTATGTACTATTCACAAGATTTTATCAACAGAAAATGCTTTATTGAGCCGTCAGACAGAGAGATAGAGACGAAAAATAAGTGAAACTTAGATTTTTTTTCAGTTCATCATAAAACTCTGTATGTTTTAGAAAAAAATCTTTAAAACTGGACAGAAAGTCAGATATCTTTTTTAATTTTCCTGACTAGTTTTTTTGAATTGTAGATTCAAAAATCTTCTTGCTCCTCTAAGAAAACATTCCATAGTAGTATGTCTCTTTGATGGTGATAAGTCCTTCAAAAAGCAATATCCTAGATACATATAGATTCTTTTCTTCGTTATTTTATGAATTTAAAAAGAGGTAACTTCGTTTGGTGCATTTATTTGAAACTACGCATCATTTTTAAGTGCCTGAATTGAATATTGATCAAGACTGAGGCTAAATACTTTCTTTATAATTTAATCCAAAGAAATTCTTCAAGATGTTTGAAGCATCGCGATGTTGGTATACATTAACAACGTTGAAAAAAGTATCGCAACCAAACTGTAGAATGAAGAAAGATGCAAACAATTTTGATAAGAAAAACAATTGTTACAAAGCGATTTCTTTTTTTCTTTTCTGTTATATTTTTCTAACTTTTTCTTTCGTTCTATGTTACTTTTATACATATGTGCTCTTTATGTTCTACTATTGACGTACCTTTCTAATGGACATCTGTTATGAATAAGACGAATAACTATTTTAATTCTTCTTTTTGTTCAATATCTTAAACAAAGACATGAAGAAGCTTCTGAAATTCTTCCTTGGTTTGTTTTTCTCCCTAATAAATATTTCATTTTCTTTTAACAAAAATGATATGAAAATCATTAGAATTTCTATTTTTATTCCATGGATTGAATAAGTCTTTGTGTTTCAATTATTTTCGAATGATTTGCAGGATAGATTTTATTTTGTATTTCCAGAGCTCTCAGATAATATGTCAACGCTTTCTCCTGTTCATTCCAGTAGAGACAACATTTTGCCAAGTTCATCAGACAGATGGATGTTATGAAATATTCCTGATGAACTTTTTTCTCCAAAATATGCAGTGCTCTCTTGTAGATTTGAAGTTTTTCGAGATCATCATTTGTATGAAGATCACCTAACTTCATTAAAAGATAAGCAATACTTGTATCATCTTCTTCAAGATGAATATACTGGAATGATAATTGTTCTTTACAAAATAGCATTGCTTGTCTTTCATTGCCTTGCTCTTGATATAAATTAACTAACGCTTTGATACATCGTATTTGACAATGATCATCAGGAAATAAAAATCTTCTACTTAGTTCAAATGCTAGTAAATAAAAATCTTCAGCATACTGATAATTTTTTTTCGCTAAATAAATATCACCAATAAAACCTTGACAATATATAATTTCTATTTGTGAATATGATTTTATTCGATGTAGAATATCTCGTATTTCGATACATAAATTCAAGGCATTATCAAATTCTTGATTTATCATATGAATATTTGCAATATTTAATTTGGCAATGATTTTATTATATTCATCATTATTACATTCCAATGCTTTCAAATAATAACTGTATGCTTGTGATATATTATCAATTGCTTTATAATAATTACCAATTCCATTGAACGTTACTGCAAAACTAGGGTGATTAGAACGTAATCGTGTCTTTTTTATATTCAATGCTATGCAAAAACTTGTATAGGCTTCATTCCAATTGGTAATACGCATATTAAGATCACCAATATGATCATAAACAGAAGCTAAATCTTCATGTTCTCTTGGTAAAATTGATAACATCATTCGAAAATAAGATTCAACTTTAGCATATTGTTTCATATCTAATAAAAGACGACCAAATAATAGATTAATATTACCTTTTTCAAACTTTTCTCGCATTATATCAAATCGATATTCTATTTGATATATATCTTCATCAGTAGCATTCATTTCAATTTTCCATACTTCCATATCATTATCATATTCGACATTTTCAATCCTAAATACTGATCCAATATTAAAAAGAACTTCATTCTCACCTATTTTTCCAGTATATTTATCTATATCAACAAAAATAATATTTTTTAATTGAGATGTATGAACTGTTATTTGAAATATAACAACTTTAAACTCATCAGTATCTTTTGCATCAGAAATAAATACTTGAGCAATGTCAATTTGTTGACTTGTAGAAAAAAATCCGTTTGTTGAAATTAATCCACCAATATTTGTTTTTAAATTTTCAAATTCTTTTTTCGGTAAATGTGCTTCACCACGATAGAGTATTAAATTATGTTGAATATTTTGTTCTTTATGAATTTTTTCTAATTGTTTACAAAGATCAACAATATAAAATCGAAAAAGATACCATAATGAAATATCTTCTGTTCGGAATGCACGATTAATTAAATGATAAACAAAACAATCTTCAATATACCAATCAATTGCTTTTTCTGAATTATAATATAAATGAAAATTATTAATTTTTTCTAATTCTTGTTTATCTCGTCGATAATAATCTTTACATTTATTTAACATAATTTCTTTCATTTGTTTTGTTTGTGGCATTTGTTTTAATAATTCAATAAATAAAATATAAGAAAAATAAGCGTCACCATTTCCAAGAATATTTTCTGAGGATGTTAACGTTCGAATAGTTTTATAAGTTTGCTTTTCAAATAAATTTAATTTTAACGATGAAATTTCACGTTCGATACAATTTTTTAATGTTTCATGATCAGTGCAAACATCAGTAACATTGATATATTTACTATTTAATTCAGAATATTTATTATAATTTCCACAAAATATAATTATCGTTGAAATAATGTCATGTATTTTTGGAAGAATTATTTGAGCAAATGAACCAGATATAACAACTAAGATTTTCATATTTTTATTCTTTAATATTTCAATCTGATTAAGAAATGGATTAATTTGATTAAAAAATAAACAATGATCATTATTTATTTGTCGAAGTAATGTCTTTGTACGTAATGTATCAAGTGTATCATCACCAGATTTTTCATCTAACCATATTAAAATTAATTCTTTATTTTTTTCTTCTTGTAATGAAAAACAACGTTTTATTGGTTTTAATGACAAATCATCTATTAGAATTTCTTCATCATTGATAATTGGTTTGGACAATATATCACCCATACTAAACAACCCACTAGATAAAAATACACCTATTCGAACTTTGTATAATCGAAAAAGGAAGAAGAAAAGTAAAACATGATATACACACACGCACTCTTTCAATTTTACCTATATAAACATTCAAAAAAAAATAAATAATTAATATCGTATATAAGTCATTGATTTTTTTTTTCATTAAAGCAAAAATCACATGCGTTAAAGCATAATTTGGCTACACGTGTAAGGAGAAAAATATAATAAATTATTTTTGATTAGGAGAATAAAACGATATTTTATCTTTTAAAACACATACGTACAAATAAAAAGTTATTGCAATTTGTTTACAGTAATGCGTCATCGACTTGAATGAAAACAAAATTCTCTTTTTTTTCTAATACAAATATGATTATGTCAAGGTTAGCTATCTTTTACAATAAGTAAATGAGTTGATTTATGATTCGAACAAACGTTGGTTTAGGTTTTTAATATGGGCATGAAAAATCTCGTTAGGCTTTTTCTAAGATAGAAAAACCTAAGAGGATCTTTCATGCCCTTGTTTGGAATCAGTATAATGAATAACCTCTATTTATTGTATGTATGGTATTCTTAATAGAAAACAAATTCTTTTTATTTATTCTAGATTAGCAAATATATTTAACAAATTCACTAAATCATTTTTATTCATTATTTGCTACTGCTGGACTATGTGGGATAACTTTCAGAATCTTCTCATTCCTCTGGAACCTATTTATGATCCAGAGCCATTTACAATTCGTAGTTTTCTTCTAATGCATCGTAAAATGATTATATATATAATTGTATTTATAATAATTATTTTTGTTTCAATATCTGTTATTGTACCACTTGTTATAACTCAAAAATTAAAACGGGACGAATCGGAAAGACAAAGTCAAAATATGCATACAGATTTAACAACTTCTATGTCAATGCCTAGTACACAAATAATAATTTCAATACCAACAGGTAAACTAATCATATTATTTGGTAGAATAGATTAATAATAGAGTAAAAGTGTTAAATTAATCAGGACTTTCTCGAAAAGTAATGACAAACGTATTCGAGAGTGATTGTCAATACTTTAAGTGACTAACACAGAAGATAAACTGAACCGTAACGAAACTGCTGTAATATACATCAATGTATGACTAAGGGAATAATCTTATAAACGTGTCATCTTTTTGAATTGAAGTTTTCTGTTATTCTCAATGAAAATGTAAGAAAAACCTTTCATTCATTTAGTTGGACCATGGGAAAATAGAAGAAATTTCTCTACAGAAAACTGTTCACTTCCGTTAATTCCTGTATATTATGAAGCAGGTGATGTGAAACCTGATGATCAATATATCAACCAATTGTACAGAATTTTAGATCTTTTTCTGGATCAAAATGATAATTTATATGCCGTAGATGCATACAATAATCGTATTTTAAAGTATAAATCATATTCAAGAGAAGAAAGTATAGCTGCCGGAAATGGAGTCGATACTCGTCCAGAACTCCGCTATCCGACAGCAATATTTGTTGATCAAAATGAAAATATGTATATTGTTGATCATAATGTTAATAATTCATATCGCGTAATATTCTGGCCGAATAATTCCAGAGAAGGTATTGTTATTATTAATAATACCAATAGTCTTTGTTTTGGTATTTCCTTGGATTGGAATTTAAATATATTTACATCTGAATATAATAATGGTAGAGTGGTAAAATGGTTGACACCATTTTATGAGAATTACAGTGTCGTAGCTGGAAATGGAACTATAGGTAATCAAGCAAATCAATTAAATTCTCCACGTGCCATTTATCTACATTATATTAATGATGATTTATATATTATGGATGAGGGAAATAATCGAACACAACGATGGTCTTCTGGAGCAAAAGCTGGTATTACTGTTGCAGAAGATGTTACAAATTCAGTAGATATCGCTGTTGATTGTCACAACAATTTGTATATTGTTGATGGATTACATAGTATTATCAAATATTATGGATCAACTGCAATAACAGGTTTAGAAGGCATTACCATTATAAGTACTCATAATACAGATTCCATCTATGGATTAAATCGTTTAAAAGCCATAGCCTTTGACTCAACAAATGGTAACATCTACATTGCAAATTCATATAATTCAATCAAAAGTTATTTTATCGACAGTGAACTCAGTGTACAAGGTATGTCTATCACTTATTCTTAATTAGATTTAATACTATTGCCAAGGTGTTATTAATGACAGTAAAACTGAACATTGATATCTGATCTTAAATATGAAACAGATTGAAAATTTGCAACGTTTTTCATAGTGCGAAAAAACAATTTCTAATATTAAAATGCGCATCATTAATTCCAAATAATCCTTGTTCTATATTGAGTACCATAAAAGTGTAAATATTTGTTTTCATAGCTAATGGAACACAAAATATTACATTATCAGTACCAGCATGTCTTATATCAAAGAATAGTAGGTGGACTCAAACACCTAATATCTTGATTGGAAATAATTCAATTTGTGGTTCAGATGATGATCAGTTGTGCCATCCGAGTGATTTATTCTTAGATATACATAACAATATTTACATTGCAGATACAAACAATGATCGTATTCAAAGATATGATTTTTTAAATAAAACTATTTCAACTGTTCCTTATTATGGATTAACATCACCTTCATCTGTGCTTGTGAATAGTTATACGAATGATTTGTACATATTAGATTATGATCAAAGTAACTATTTTCAACAATATTATAGAATAAAATATTGGCAGAGTGAATTATTATTCGGAAAAATTATTATTAATAATAATGAAAAGAAATCATTTACTTCGGATGTTGCTTATGCATTCTTAGATAAATATTTGAATATTTACATATCAGAATATAATAATGGATATATTAGAAAATGGTTATCACCACACTATATCTATAGTACAATTGTAGCTAAAAATACAACAACAAATGCAGAGAAGAACAATAATATGGCTCCTCGAGGTTTATTTCTTGATGAAAATGATATTTTATATTTCTATGATGATAATAATTCTCAAATACAAAAATGGTCTATCGGTTCAACAAATGGTTTGACATTGATTTCAAATTTACCTTCAACCGAACGTATTACATCAGATTGTTATGGAAATATTTATTTTGGATCTAATTCAAATCATAATATTTATCAATATGATATTTTATCTCGTCAATTGAAAATCATTATTATGGCTAAGAATACATCATATATTGGTGCCATTAAACTGGATACATTAGGAAATCTATATGTTATAGATACTTATAATAATCAATTACTCAAATACTCAATTTTATAATAAACACGAACATTTCATTTATTTTCCTTAATCAAGATCAAATATTTCAAAATTTTGCTTTTTTTCGTTTGCAATACATTTAAATAGACAAAGATATGGGTTATACAAACGCACTAAGAAAGTCCCCATGGACTTGATTCGGTAATGTTGAAGCGACGGACAAGAGACTGGGTGTTATTTGCATTACCATACACACCCACATCGAAATACAAAAAACTATTTCATTCCTTCATTGTAGTTGTCTATAAAATTTAATGAGAGGTACTTTAAATAAATCCTTTTAATTATATAATTCAAGTCACTGCTTCCAGTTTATCACATCGCATTGTTAATTAAATCTAAGTTGTTACATGCCTTTTCATTTTATTCTATTGGTCGCGAAGATAAATGCATAGTTTGTAACTAATAATATATGATTCTATTTTATTTTTATTACAACACAACAATGAATATAAAAAAAGATGTTGTTTACTGAACACCCACTCGATTTTTTGTAGTGAATCTCATAACTGGTGGCGCACGGCCAACACCATTTGTTTGTCTGTGGAGTTTGAAGATTTTGATTAATTTAGTACGAAGTTCAGATAATGATAAAGCACAAACAAAAGGAAATAGAAGTACGGTAAGATAAGTCAAAAATATACTATAATTTAAAAGGACTCGAATGTTGCTCCTCGATATTCCACATAGATTCACAATATAGACTGTTGTAAATGGCAAATAACATATAAGAAAAAGAATTGAAGTAGATAATAACTGAATTGTCATCTTTCGATGTTTTCGCCAATCTACAGCTCGATGAATTCTATATTTTTGCCAAACAACACGTACAAGTAAAGCAATACTAAATATAATAATTATTAGAACAGTTACAATTTGATGAATTATTCCATCCCATATGATTATGAAATTAGCCGAGAGTAAACATGGAAAAAAACAAATCATTGAAGATTCAAAAATCACTGTTTCACAAGGTGAAAAAAAATAAATAATAATATAGAAAATAAGACCATATAAAATAAGGAAAACTATAGGAAGATAATGAAGAAACATTCTTTTTGTTTTAGTCGATACCCATCGATCATGAAAGATAAGAATATGTCTTTCAATTGTAGCCCATGCAAGAAGTATTATATAAAGGACAAAAACTCCCCAATCAAGAAATCCCCATATTTGACAAAAAATAACTGATCGTTGCCATATACCATTAAAGTGATAATAAAAAAGCATCCATGGATATATTGTTACTTCAAGAAGTAAACCAATGAAAAGAAGAACAATGAAAATATGATTATTAAGAGCAAGACGTAGAGTACGAATGAACAAAAGATTATAGAGAACAAATACTGAACAAATAATTGATGGAATAAGAAGAAGAAGATATGACCAAAATCGTATTGAATCCATTATTATACTAATGAACTACTTGTTTTGAAAGTTAGATAAGAGAAAAAGTATTCAAATGAAGCTCAGAATGCAAAAAAATGACAGATAAATAAAAGTTTTCTTCGCATGTTTTTTTTCAAAATTCCATTTCATTTCACTAAGTTGTGTCTTTGTCGGTAACGTCCGATGTAGATATTTTTGGCCTCCAAATGTCTCTGAAACGCTAACAGTGAACGCATCTCCAATGAATCAACGAAGCGTTTAAACACAATTTATTTTAGAAACGCGTATAAATGCTCTAGTAATTTGACTTGCTTTCAAACGCGTTTCATATAAAATCTAAAAATTTTAAAAAATATATGATAATTCACCTGATATTTAAAGGCGAATTTCATCGATTGAATACTTTATTTAAATAAGATGTAATCTTTTCAAAGTTATGATATTTGATTCATAACATGATTTTTCACTTGTCTTTATAAATAGTTTTATTATTTTTCTATTGCACGGGTACCATGATGAATAATTTTTGTCGAAGAATTTAGTGGATAACTAATTATTGGTACAATCTATTTAATAGAAATATATGATGAAAAATTATTAAGCAGTTTGCTAAACAGACATTAGATAGCTGAAAACAATTACAGTATTGTGTCATTGTTATTCACACAAACTTTTGAGAAATATAGATTATTTATCGTATGCTTAATTGGATTTTAGGAATTTATCGTTTCACCACTTGCATACGCTTGAACAAATCAATATATACATAAGCAAAATTTTATTTTATGTGTGCTGAAATAATTTTTTTAATTACAAAATTAAATATTTAGCATCATAAATTATCTTTAGGAAGCATCGCATAATAAGCACCACGTTGTTGTATTAATTCTGTATGAGTACCGCTTTCAATTATATGTCCGTTATCGATAACACAAATTAAATCACATGATTGTATAGTTGAAAGACGATGAGCAATAATCAATGATGTTCGATTAGGATCTTCTGTTTGAGCTTTTTCAAGTGCTTGTTGTACTACCTATAAATAATCACTTTAAAGTATTCAATTATAAAATATAAAAAATAACTATACTTGTTCATTGTATGAATCTAATGCACTTGTAGCTTCATCTAATAACAATATTTTTGGTCGTCGAAGAAGTACTCGAGCAATAGCAATACGTTGTTTTTCACCACCTGATAAAAAGCTGCCTTTCATTCCTACTTTTGTTTCATAACGCTAAAAATACAATTTAATAATCGTAAATAATAAAAAAAATTTCTTCTTTACTAACTAGAGGTAATCGTTGAATAAAATCATGAATGTTCGCTTTCATTGCAGCACGAATAATATCGTCTTCTGGGATATTTTCTAATCCATAGGCGATATTTTGAGCAATTGTTAAATTGAACAAAACTGGTTCTTGACCAACAAGACCCAATTGAGAACGAATCCAATGAATACTCAATTGTCGAATATCAGTACCATCAAGAAGCTAAAATTTACATAATTATTTAAATAATAGACAAAATATATTTATTAGAAGTAATACTAACTAATTGACCAAGTCCAACATCATAGAATCGTTCCAATAAGTGAATGGTAGTAGATTTACCACAACCAGATGCACCTAAATCAAATATATTGTATTGATAATAAATGAGAGAACGGTTAATTTAAACATACCGACAAATGCCACGCGTTGACCTAAATAAATATTAGAGAGAAAGATGAATGAAACTAAAGTAAACTAAAATCTTATTTCATTTACCTGATTTAATTTTTAATTGAAATTTATTAAGAACAGTAACTGTTGGACGAGTAGGATAGGCAAATTGAACTTGATCAAATTCAATCTCTCCGCGAAAATTAGCCTGTATAAATTACATTATAATAGTAAAAAATACAAATGATTTTTATTTGAACTCGTACCAAGTGTTCTCCTTCTTCTGATGTATTATCAATAGTTGGTATTCGATCGAATAAGTTAAAGAATGTTGTAACCGCAGATAAAGATGAACCAATTTGTTGAGCCCTATATAAAATTATAATAAACAAAAATTTTAACTAAATATAGATGATCTCTTACATAGTTTCGATACTTCTCATTGCTTGCATAACAAAAACGACAAAAGCAATAATTCTAAAAAAATAAACATAGAACAATACATTGTCTTTCAATTAGTTAACTATTGTCTTAATTACACTATGACATGATCTATTGTAAATTGATTCTTTTCAAGACGTATAAGAGCATACCAATATAGAAATGCCGTTGTGTACGCATCAAGCATCCAAAATAAACCATAGGGTATCGTGGATAGTAAAGAATATTTTTGGTATAATCTATAAAATAATAAAATAAATATATTAAAGATTTATATATACATATTGAATAGACGAACTTGTCTGTTTGATGTATAAGGTCAGAATATTTATTCAACAATTCTGTTTCTGCAGATAACTGTTTAACTGTACGCATATTGTTAATAACTTCAACTGCGATCTATCAAAATAATGAGAAAATAATTATCAAAAAAAAATAATCTGATTTTACCATGTTTGCTTGTTCACGAATGAGACTACACATTCCATCTAACCACATTTCTAAGCGAACATTGAGATACATAGCAGGAATAAGAAGAAGAAACGGAAACAGAGCAATCAATGTTAATTGCCAACTCAAAAAAATACCGAATAATAAACCGAAACAGATAAGTGCTAAAGTTTCACAAATAACACCTAATCTTGTACCAGTCATTTGTTGTACAGCTGATGCATCTGTAAAAAGACGAGCACATATAGCACCAGTACTGTTTTCTGGTCGATCGAAATAAGCGACTTCTTGTCGAAGAAGACATTCAAATGCTTTTGAACGAATACGTTCCGTTAATCTTGATCCCGATATAGCAAAAGCTGTGTACTAAAAAACAAAAGGTAGTTAGAATAAAAAATAAGATTTAAATTAATATTCCTACTTGAATATAACGAAACGTCCATATAAGAAGACCCATTAATACAAGGAGTAAACAGAACATGAATACCTTGCGACGCCGTTCATTGTAATCACAATCGGTGAAATGCTGAAAAATATGTTTTAAAATTATTATTCTTTTCGTAAAATATAGAAATAAATATATTACTTACATGGATGGTATGAGCAATTAGATATGCAAAGAGTAATATAGATACTCCATTGATTATACTTGCTATAGCACCGACGAGAAGAGAAAACCATTCTGGTTTGTTCATTGACAAAAGTCTTAGAAAGACAGCGTGCTCATCTTCTGAAGTTGAACTTTCCTATAACAGAAAAAAATTAACAATTAATTTCTGTATATCAAATCATATGTGCTTTTACTTCGTTTGTATCACTGACTTGTTTATCACTAAGTAGACGAGATCGTTCACCTATAATTTAGAATTAAAATAAAAATTATTACTAATAGAATCTTAACGTACCAGTTTGTTGTTCGATTTCTTCATCTACTTTTGCTTCTCCGACTGTATTATGTTCATCACCAGTTACTTTGTCTATTTGTTGATTTTTAATCATTTCTTGATATTTACCTCCTTCTTTTGCCATCAATGTTTCATGTGTACCTTCTTCAATCACACTTCCCTTATCTACTACATATATATGATCAGCATTTTGAATTGTACTCAGACGGTGAGCAATTACTATAGTTGTACGACCTTGATATGCTTTGTCAAGTGCTTCTTGAACAATTTTTTCGCTAGCATTATCAAGTGCACTAGTTGCTTCGTCTAATAAAAGTATAGTTGGCTGTTTGACAAGAGCACGAGCTAAAGCGATACGTTGTTTTTGACCACCACTCAATTGTACACCACGTTCACCAACGAGCGTTTCATATTTCTAGATAGTAAATATGTATATAGATAAATTTAAATGTTAACTACAAACATTAGGTAGTTCCATGATGAAATTATGTGCATTTGCTTGTCGTGCTGCTTCTTCAATTTCTGCTTGTGTAGCAGTTACTTTACCAAAACGAATATTTTCAAAAATACTAGCAGCAAAAAGTATCTGTACGAAAATGAATAAAAAAAAGAGAAAACAACGAAGAAAAAAATAACGTACAGGTTCTTGACTAACAACTCCAATCGTTTGTCGAAATTGTTTAAGATTGTAATTTTGTATTGGATGTCCATTGATCAAAATACGTCCTGATGAAGGTTCATAATAGCGTAGAAGAAGTGATAGACATGTACTTTTTCCTATGAATAAATTATTACATTATATAAATCCTGGTAGCTGTTGATCAATTCATCGGATTGCGTATGAAAAAATGACTTACCACAACCACTTGAGCCTACGATAGCAGTTGTTTGACCAGTACGAGCAGTAAAGTTAAAGTTCTTTAAAATAGACATATCTTTTCGAGATGGATAAACGAAGTTGACATTATCAAATTTAATATCAGCATTGATACCAACGAGTTGTTTATTGGATTTATCGTCTTCCCATATTTCTGGTTCATTTATTTTTGCATCGTCTTCCTATATCATGGAGATAAATATAGATTAGAATACACTATAAAAGAAATAAACATAATGTAACATACGGCATCAATAAGTCGAAATATTGGTACTGCAGCACCTCGAGCTTCTGAAACTGATTGAAGAAATGGGCCAATATAACTGAATAGAGCCATAGATTGTGCAAAGACGGTAACAACCTGTAAAAAATCAAATAAAATATTTCATTTGTATTATTCAAGAGGATAAAATGCAAAGAAAAAGGCTTATAACTGAATCAAATTAAATGACTACGTTAATAGGATTACTTACGATAGTAATATCAGTGAAACTCATTGTTTGAGAATTTCGATTAGTCATAATCACACATCCAAACATAAAGCCGACTGCATAAACAAGATATGTACCGAAGGATAACCAACCAGCAAATATACCAAATACAGAACCTTGTCGAATACTACTTTGAGTAGTAGGATACAATTCGTTTTCGTATCTAAATACGACAGACATAATTTTTTTTGACTAAATTATTCTTGGAAAATAATTTTACCGTTTTTGTTCAAATTTAGCACCATTGAGTGAATGAACTGTTCGAAGTGAACTAAATACTTCTTCAGCAATTTGTCCAGCTTTTGAATATGAATTCAATACATTCATTTCTTCGACAGCGATTATCTAATAAAATCTATAGAAGTTCATTTAATTGAAGTAACAAATTCATACCTTTGAAAATATGATCGATGTACTAATAATCAGAGGTAAAATACACACCAACATCAATGCCAATTTCCAATTGACAATAAATGATACCACTATATTCAAGGCTATACAAAATAATACTCCAACTACTAATAAAAATTCATTGCCAACACCACTTTCAATCTTTCGTATATTACTATAAAAAAAACAATTGACTTATGTTAAATATTGAAATAACTCACTCAAACAGTTTGGAACTGAGATTACCAATTGGATTTTTGTCAAAATATGAAATATTCTAAAAATTAATCTGATATACAAAAATATTCAAAGTGTCTCTCTTTTTATAATATTATTTTTCTTAGCTAATCTATTTTAATTATCAGTTTTGTAACTTGTTTCATTTCTGTATTTGAATTTATTTTCACTATATAAAAATTCATTTCGTTAACTCAGGTAAGAATGGCGTGACTGACGCATTTATTTTGATTAACCTAAAAGGTGTGTATAGAGTCAAAACGATATTTACACCCACGTTTTCACCTATTCTTAAAGCAATTATTGCTTAATATCGTCTTTCTCGTTTACTAGTCAACATAAGATATTTCATGAATATAAATAATGTGAGTTTAAAGTACATCATAGTTACCCGTTGTAGAATAGATTGAAAGAGACGAACACTCATACATGATGCTTGTCTTTTCACTGAAATTGTCCAGAGAACATATAAAGTTATACCACATATAAATTCAATCACACCAATAACTATAATAATATAAAAAGAAAGAATAAATTATCTTATTTACTTATACTATTTCGATCGTTAGACATACTAAACAACCAGCGAATTGGATGCATAACTTGTGTTCGAAATGAAGACGGTACTGGAGTTGAAACTGATGTCAACGTAGCATTGTTAATATGACACAATCTAAAGTAAAAACGATGAACTATATACAATAAAATTTGTAATTAATTACTTAAGTAGACGAGTACTGCTCGCTGAATTGAGTTCGATACCCAGTGGACATTTATATTTGCTTATATCCAAAGTTTGATGTTGAAGATCACAATTTTCAGTAAATGATACTTGAGCGAATAATCCTATCAACTGACCAAAAACAACTTGACTAGCTGTAAGACCACCAACAAATACTATCAATAGACACATGACAATAATCATCAATATATAGTCAGTACGGTCAGAAAAACGAAACTATAATTAAATTTAATATATCAATCAATATATATTCTCTAAGAAGATAAACTTACTAATTCAAAAACATGAACCAGCTCATTAGTGTCTATCCCATCAGGATCATTAACTACTTGTACAGTATCCTCTTGCTTAAAAAACCATTGACGCCAACCAGAAAAACTATAAATAATAGTAAATATATATTATTTTCTTCATGCTATGATTTATCAAAAAAAAAATAAATAGAGTTTTCATTTTTAACATCGTAATTGATAAATATTCTTTTTTTTAAGTTTAAATCTTCATGTATGAAAGTTTTTATTTATCAGAGATAAAGTGACCTACTTTATATTATTTTGCAAAAAGCAATTGTTTAATACAGGATGATCGAAACCTTTCTACCTCTTTCTCTACTTATATTACGAAAAACAAATTACGACTATTACTATTCTTTTTATCTTACGTGTTAAGTGAGAATCGTCGTTTACGTCGTTTATCTTGATCATTATCAGCATCATAGGATAATTTAGCACTTTTTTTCAATAATGGTTCTCTATCAGTCATTTCATTTAGTTATAAATATTATTAAAAATTTGTGTATGTTTTGTCTATTGGTATAAGTTTAGTAAGAGGATAAATGGTTGAATGAGCACACATTTTTTTTCTATTTTGCCTGTAAGGTAATACAGAAAGGAAAAAAAAATATAACTAAGATGACTCATTCGAACGTTGGACGCTCGATCATGCACGCACGATTATACACATAATTATCAATATGATAGAAAAATAAAGTTATATTTATATTTTATATCAAATATGTGTAGCACATCAAAATACGAACGGAAGAAATAAGAAAATACAGTGTAATCAACACGTTTAAGATAAAATCTAAATATTATTAGTTTAATGAATATTTTCATAAACATGAACATACTTAAATATAATGAGTTTTTTTCTCTCCTTATCGAAAGTTATTATAGGTCTACTAGTTTAATATATTTAATGTTAAATATATAAATAATATTGATAATCATATAAAAAAAACAAGATTAAAGTTACTTTAGAATCATTAATATATTTATTCGAATAATAGTTTAATTTTTTAGTTAATCGGGCGATAGACAATATCCCGTAACCGAGAGAAACTGTTTCACTGCAAGGAGAAATGCAAGATGTATAAAGAAATATTGATCATTTTATTTTTTGCCTCTAAGAGGATATTCTTGTAGATATGGTTTGTTACCAGCAGAAATGAATAGTTGCTAATGTGAAGTGGTTTATTCATATCTCCACTCATAAGGAGAAGTGGAACTTGAAAAAAAATATCTCTTTAAATGAAAATATCCATATCGTATTGAATTAGATATTGAATGTAAATATTTTCACATTTGTACTATTTTTCTTTGAAAAAAGGATGTGTCTTTGTATGGAATATTCGTATGTTATCGAAAAAGGTATTGAATAGATGTCGTTTTGCGATTTCTATTTCTCTTTAATGCATTACTTTTGCTGGGTTGAACCATGTCTCCTCAAAGTGGAACAGTTTCTCGATTGGCTTCTCCAATAGTTCGCTATTGATCTGAACTGCATTCAATGTAATCTATTCTGATATTTAACAACAGAATATAAAGTTAAAACTATAATTAAAATTTTTAAATTAATATGATTAAAAATTAAATGAAATAAAGTATATTTTTATATTATCAACAAATGATTTTATAATATATTATTAATCTCTATCAATTATAAATATATTTAATCTATATGATAAAATTTTCTTATAATAATTAAAAAAAGTTGAATTGAAATATACTTTAAATAATACACTTTGAAGTGTCTGAAGACATAAGAAAATTTCTTAAATATCAATGAAGACTCTCATAAACGTAAGAACTAAAATTATCGATCAGTAATTGATTGTAAAGTCGATCCTATCTTTATTCGTTTGATTATTTTGTAGTTTTGAACTGAAAATTAATGCGATATTAAGGATTTGGATCAGCAGAGAGAACAGTAGTAACTAAAGAATCCTAACCATTTTCTACTTACTTTAATTTTTGCTGTCGTACTCATGTAACTAATCAATTTGACAATAATTAAAAAAAAAACATCCACATTTTTGATCTCTCTTTCATTGATATTATTAATAATATCAAATTAAATTTAGTTTCTATTCCTTTATTGAATCTTAGTAATCTGAATGATATATGAAACATTTGGCGGTGATAACAATCTAGTTTTTAATTTCATCATTATCATAAAAACGGAAGAAAATTAATCATATATAAATAGTGGAATTTCAAATAGGAATAAAATAATGATTACTATCTAACATAGTAACTGCAATGATAAAGAGTATATGACTATTTTGATACATTGAATTCTACTGTTTCTAACACTTACATCCCACAAGATAGATTAACAAAGTTGACTTCACTTCTGATCTTATTAAAAGTCAGATTTAAGTCGGTTTGCATACCCAATTTCATTAATACTCTTGACGAAATAATGGTGCCCTCACAAGATCGACTCTCCCTCAAGCAATATATTCCGGGTAAATTGCACAAATAAGGCATTGAAATCTGCAAAGTAACTGGTACAAATGGAAATACTTGGAGTTTATAGTTGATACATGTAAAGAAAACTCAACAGTTAGTCTTGAGTATTCGAAAACTATCGACATGTATTATCTGACATTTGTTATTAGTATTGCTCTTGCGAAGATGAGCGTGGGTGCTATGTTCATCGAGTATTCACATACTCATGCATATCCTCACTCTCAGATTTTCAAATAAATATATTTTATTTGAATTTATTTTGAATCGGCAAAAATACTTTATTAAAATTAAAATTTATTTAGTTAAAGTTAATAACTTTCATGGTTGCTATATTCGGAATGTTGATAAGAATTGCTTGGTCTTTAGTGATATAAACTTGAAAAGCTCTATAACATGTTGCTGG
>CAJNOI010001210.1:0-17664 GCA_905250115.1 Adineta steineri | reverse complement strand
ATTATTCTTTTCGATTTAAATGTGATCAAGGAACACGATGTATACATTCAACTGCTATAGCAAATAAATTCGTTCGTATATTTCTATGAAAATTTTTCTTTTTATAAATTTTTAATTAATTATTATAGAAAGATTGTAATGATGGAATGGATGAAACATATTTTATAAGTCGGTTATGTAATTGGATATATACAGATGAATGTCGTAGTTTTCGAAATGAATCTCGTCGATTTAATTTCATTTTTGAACAACTTTGTAATGGTTTTACTGAAATTTCTTCTGATTTAGAAGGAAATACCGATGAAACAGATTGTCGTAGTGATGAATGGAATTGTCTTAATTTTCATACAAAATGTAATCATATTTGGAATTGTCCAAATGGCGAAGATGAATTAGGTTGTGGAAAACCAAATTTAGCTTCACGTCATTGTAATAAAACAACACATTTTTGTTTGGATATTCAAAATGGTTTACCAATATGTTTACCTTTAAATAAAGCTAATGATGGTATTATTCATTGTATTGGTTCAATAGATGAACGATCTTTTTGTCGTTCAAAATATCCATATGATTATGTTCTTCGATATCGATGTTTAAATTCTGATATATGTATTTCACCATTTCAAATATGTGATTGTCATCAAGATTGTCCTTTAAATGATGATGAAACAATAGCATGTCGATGGATGAATAATGGACAAGCATCATTATGTCACAAACATGATTTTCGATGTAGAAATGGAATAGTATATAATTATACAAAAGGAAATTTTCGATGTGATGGATCACTTTTTCATTGTAAAGATGGAGAAGATGAACTTTTTTGTGATTTAATTGAATATCATCCTGGTACTCGAGTAAATTCTTTAGATATGAATAATTATCCATTACAGAAACAAATTAAACAACAAAGATCATATATAGATCCTATGATTATATGGTATTGTAATCGTGGTTTATATGTTCGTTCATTGGAAAGTACATCTGGATTCGTTTGTTTATGTCCAATTTATTATTATGGTGATCGATGCCAGTATCAACGTAAACGAATAACTTCTATATTTCATGTTGAATTAACAGGTTCATTTAATCGAAATTTTCCTACAATGAAATTTATTATTTTATTAATACGTGAAAATGAAAAACGAATAATATTATCACATGAACAATTTCTTTATACACCATTTGAATATTGTTCACCAAAATATATAATACATTTAGTTTATCCCATAAATGATTCATTATCTTTATATTCAAATGATTCAATTGAAGTTCTTATGTTTACTAGTTCAATTGTTGAACATCATTCAACATGGATATTTAAAATTCCATTTTATTTTCTACCTGTGCAACGAATAGTTAAACGATTATTTATTTCTAATATTGATACTTTTGATAATTCAATAGAAAGAAGAATTAATAAAAAAAATTCAAGTTCATGTTCAAAAGATTCATTTTATGTTGGTTATGATATAAATCTTAATCGAGATATTTGTGTATGTCCATTAAATCGTATTGGTTCTCGTTGTTTTATTCCATTTAATCCATGTACGAATTGGAGTTGTAATTATCATGGACAATGCTATGCGAATGATGAACGTGCTCATCCAAATTCTCAATTTCGATGTATTTGTGATTTAGAATGGTATGGAAAACGATGTGAAAATAAAAAATTTCGTTTTGATATTTCATTTACTGATTCGAAAATGATTTCATCATCTACTATTGCACTTATTCATTTAATTATTCCATCAACATTTCGTGAAGAAACATATTTAACATCGTTCTATCGTTTCCATGAAGAAATATTAAATTTAACATTTTTCCTTGAATTAACATTCGATAGTTCTGATTCTTCTGGATTAATTTCTTTTATTCAATTATTTAAAGATCTTAATCATGGTAGTTATTATTTATTAAATTTTATTACACAAGTTAATGAATCATTAAGTGAAATGAATGTTATTGTTGATCAAAAGAATAGATGTCGATCAGTTGAAGAATTATTGAATAAAACGATTCTTTCTCAACCCTATTTACGCCGTGTTAAATATTATCAACAAATATGTTTGAAAAAAAAATTGATTGAAAAATTTCAATGTTTTTATGATGAACAATTAATGTGTTTATGTGATAAAACAAATCATGCTTATTGTTTTAATATAAATTCAACGTATAGCGGATGTCCATGGAATAAATGTAGTGAAAGAGGAATTTGTATAAAAGATCATGAATTATGTCCAAAAAATTCATTTTGTCTTTGTAATTCATGTAGTTATGGATCAGTTTGTCAATTCGCAACTGAAGATTATATGCTTTCTCTTGATGCTATTATTGGATCTCATATAAAACCAAAGATTACAAATCTATATTATCAAACAACTACTATTCAAATAACTTTTATAGTTATAATTATTTTAGGTTTTATTGGAATAATCTTAAATATATTATCAATTGGAACATTTAATAATCGAACTACACAAGAAGTTGGTTCTGCATTTTATTTATTAACATCAGCATTTCTTGGTCTTTTTACAATTATTTTATTAATGTGTAAAATGGTTTTATTATTATTTGATAAACAAAATAATTTAAGTTGTTCATTGATTGAATTTTCATTTAAATGGTTTTTAACAAGTTGTGAATGGTTAAATTCGTGTGTTGCCATTGAACGATGTACAGCATTATTATATAAAACTCATTTTTCTCGATCGAAAAGTAAATATATATCGAAATGTTTAATTCCTAGTGTAATTATTTTCGTTGGTATAATATCATTACCAGAAATATTCTTTCGTCGAATGATAATTGATGAAGAAGATAAACGAAATTGGTGTGTTTTTACTCTTAATAATGATAGTCGACCAAAGATTTTTCAATGTTATATTGCATCAAATTTATTTCTATTCTTCGTACCAATAATTATTAATTTAGTAAGTAGTATTATTATTATTCGAGAAACTTTTAAATTAAAACAAAGAGCAAAATGGAATTTTAATAGAAACATTAATCAAGCACATCAATGGAGTATACGATTGATTTTTATTAAAAAACAAATTATGAAACACAAACATATTCTTTTAGGTCCTCTTCTACTTGCTATTCTTTCATTTCCTCGAATTTTATTTCTTTTTACATTTGTATGTAAAAAACTTGATCATCGGCCATTTTTAAGTTTATTTGCTTATTTAATTGGTTTTATTCCTTCAATGACAATTTTATTTCTGTTTATTTTACCTTCAACTGTGTATCGGTTAGCTTTACGTTCGTTGATAAAACGAATTTTTTGCAATCGTATTCTAAACTAATTCTCTTTCTTGTAGAGAAGAGTCTTGCAAGAATAAATTGTTTGCTTCCTTGTGTGTCTGTGCCTTATTGATCGTTTGAAGAATAATGTAAAAATAAAACAAATTATTTTTCTTAAAACTTTATCCGAGATAATCAAGCACGTGGAATTCGAAATCGATTTGAATTATTAAATAATCTACTGAGCATGTATATTGATAAGTGAGACATGTGTAACACAGTACTCTGAATAAATAATTCGTTGATAGTCTCAAAATAATTCTTTTACGAAGGGTTCTATGCAATTTTGACAACATATATGAGGGTATGAGTGACGAAGAATGAGTTTCTACCCACACCCTTGTCATCTCAAATGAAATGTAACTAAACTGTATTTAATATATCAATGCAAAAAATTCTAACTATAGGTTAGAGATACTAGTGAGGGGAAAACAAATGTAAAAGTTCAATCTGCAGTTTTTAGTCGAATTTTGTTTTCATCCATTCGTTAATATTATCAATTGTATTTCGTGCTTCAGGATAGTAAAGATAAAATATTGGATAAACATGCATTAAATGTACAGCTACTTCAAGTGTAACATCAACATTTGCTTGTTTTGCTCTCTTAACAATTTCTCTTGAATCATCTTCTGTTATTTCAGCTGTACCAACATTAACATACATTGGTGGAAATCCTTTGAATGAACCATATAAAGGACTAATGAGTGGGTCTTTATGAGATAAATGAATTTGTTTAGGACCTAGTATTTGTGCGGCTACCCAGGTACTATTATGATCGAAAAGAATTGGATCAATAGGACGATTACGCGTATAACTTTCTCCAGATGATGAAATATCAGCCCAAGGTGATAGAAGAATAACACCATGAGGAACAGGAAGTTCACGAGTAATTAATACTTGCATTGTTTGTAACGTAAGACCACCACCAGCTGAATCACCCATAATCATCATTCGAGATGATGAAATATTTTGATCAAGTAGAGCATGGTAGAGTGCAATTGTATCATCAACAGCAGCTGGATATGGATGTTCTGGAACAAGACGATATTCTACATGAAGAACATTTATATTGAATATACGAGATAAATAACATTCAAAACCACTATACGCTATTAAAAATAAATAATATTTCACATTATTAGAGAATAAAACTTACTATTAATATCACCAGTCATAAAGCCTCCACCATGAATATAAATTAATATTTTATCACTATTCTTAGATGAACTTTTCAGTTGATTAGAAACCCAATATCCATCTGTTGTCTGTGCATTATATTTAAATATTTCTTTTCTAATTTGACATTCAGCTGGTTTCGGACTAATGTTAGTCTGTCCCATAGTCAAACGTAATTCTTTAATTATAACAAGTGGATCTGCTGATGTATCAATTTTTGTTAATGGTTTCATACGAATCAAATCTTCAAATGCTCGATAATCAGCACTTAATGTTGGTCGAGTTTTATCTGGTATAAGAGAATTTTTTAATGAAAACATTGAATGTATTAAACGAACAGCAAGATACGAAGGACTAGTTGAACCATATCGAAGAGGAATAGCAATAGCGACAATCAAAATAATTATAGTCAATTTTTTCAAACAACCGAACAGACCATTTTGAAATAACGTCATTTCGTTTAGTTGTAAGACACGATTTTTTTTTCTTCATATATACATATGTATGTTTTTGTAACCTTCGTCATTACTTATTTGTTGTACAGAACATGTGATGTTTTTTTTCTTTTCTGTTCTGTTCTGTTATTATGTTGACATTATACAAGCCTAAAATATCGTTCTGCAACACATTACCAATATGCCAATATGATGAGAAATAACATGAGAATATATAGAAAAAAAACAAACCATCGCAAAATAGTTTTTACGTAACCAATTAGAATTGTCAATTTATATTAAATAATAAATTATTTTCTCTCTTACATTTGAAATCTTCTAAAGTAACTATTTTTGATAAAGAAAAATGAAGGCTTCTCCATCCCTCGTAAAAGTCAATTTCTGTCAAGAAATCACGATTTAAAAAAAAACGGAAAATGTTTTTTACTTTTTCTCGATTAGAGCGCCATTTTGTAAACGTATTTCCAGTAATCTGAACTTATCAGGATTTTTCTATGCTTGAAAAATAAGATATATATACCATCCTCAAATCATACGAAATTGAGTTGAAAATTTTACGCGATTTCAAAGTACTTGCTCCTAACATCATGTTTTGAGAATAACAATAACTAATATTGTTTTATCTAATCTGATATTTAAAGTGTAGTTTTTTGTTATTTATCTAATGCTTAAATGACAGAGTATAAGTTTCATCATCGTTTTATTTTCATTCGGACTTTTGCAAAGGGATCAACAATTGACCTACTTCAATAAAAATCAATATTATATCATTTCAATTCAATCGAGAAAAAGCAAATGTTAAGGACATAATTCACGTTGTGAATAAAATCAACGAGAACACCATTATATATTGAATGATTTTTCTAGAAATCTTTCGATTATTTTATGTAACACAGATCTGAATCGAATTCTTTTTTTTTCTAAATGATGTTTTAATGAAACTGGAACCAAGTACTTAATTATAACAAAATCAGGGTTTTCTCTAAAAGAATTAATTTTAAAATTTGATATTGTACATAAAATGCGATCTGACTAGATAATATTAGGTATGATTGATTTATTTAGATCTACAGTATACACAGAATACAATAGCTCGATGGTTCTCTTTTGTTAGAAGAAATATCTTGAGAGTGCGGGTGTGGGTGCAGTATCAATCAGAAATCCACACCCTCAAGATCAAAGATACCAAGTAATTAAGTTTATTTAGAGTGATAAAAAAAAGTTATGTTAAAATAATTGAATTAATAAAAAAATTAGTGATGAAGTAGTTAAAGAAATAAGTCATATATATAAAAAACTAACTATGAACTTTTAAATATAATATAAATATTTGTTAGTTAATAATAGCTTTTTCTGATGCACATCGACCAAAATTTTCTGGTGAATACATTTCTTCCGCTTTGGCTGGTGGTACTATAAATGTACCAGCACATGTTGCACGCATAACATAACTCCATTCATATACACCTGGCCATAATAATGATCGAAATGCTTCAGCACGTTCATCTCTTAAGTTTTCATGTTCAGTCCAACCAAGAATTGAATGTGGTTGACATCCAAAATAACAATTATTTCGATTTGATCTTGTTACTGATGATTCTGTATCACCTGTTAATGTACCTTTTAATTGTGTATTTAATGGTTCACAACCAGCTGGTAAATAATCAACTAATGCTATATGATATCGTCGTTGTGTAGTAGTCATTGTTAATATAACCTTGACTTTTTCACCTAACTTCAATTTCCATATACCATCGGATTGTTTTTGAACATGTGAAGGATCATCGACAGCCATGTATGTTCGTTCAATTTTAAAACCATAGTTAACAGCATCTAATTGTAAGCTTGATGGAGCATAATTTAATGCAATACGATAATATAATCGACCACTGCCATCTTTCTGCATGACTAAATTTTTATTCTGATCATCAATTTCTGCATTGGATGATGATGATGACAAAACTACTTTCATTGGAATATTTACTGTATGTGTATCTGTTGTTCGATCTTTAAATTAAGAAATAAGATGATTATATTAAAAATGTTAGTAATAGATATCTTATTATTATGATTATTCGTCTTACCTTTATATTGATGTTGACCACAATAATCATTATCTAACCAAATATTAGCAATAAAATCTGGTGTATCTTTTTCTTTGATAAGAAAATATTTTTCTAATGCAATTAATACGAAACAATTTTCTTGTGTTGATTTCCATGCACCTTTAACTTTATGCGCCTGTAAACCTTTACATAGTTTCGTACAAAGAGTTGAGTCTGGATCAATATATAATAATGCCTCTAATAGAATAGCATCTGTTCGTTGATCTGAATGTAACATAACGGATTGACCATCATCACCATAGGATGTTATAAAATTTGCTGTTTCACTTGTTTCATTTACTTTACCTTTCAAATGTTTATATATTGTTTCAATTAATTGATCTGTCTTATCATTTTTCTCTGTAGATAATGATATTAATAACCATCCCAATGCTTCCAAACTAAGTTTATTCAATCCACTTCGTACAAATAATTCTAATGCTTCATTAGCTACAATTTGAAGATGTTTCGCACGCACATATAATGCATAACTGATCAAACTAAATCGAGTTGTTTCACACCAATGTTTACTATAGGGTAACTTATCAATTTCAGATTCAATATTTGTAAGATAGTTCAATACATTGTCCAGCATATACATGTCAACATTACATATCTTCAAAAAATAATACAAAATGTTTTTAATAAATTTGACATATAGAAAACGATTCTTACCTGTTTTTTTATAACAACAACTAAACAATGTGCAGTATGTACACTTACAAATGGATCAGCATAAGAATCATTTCTATTTGTCCAATAACCAAATCCACCATTAGAGAATTGACGACCTTTCAATGTGTTCATATCTGATTGTAATTTAGTTGTCATTATTGATATATCTGGTAAATCTTTACAATGAAATGCTTGTAAAACATCCCATAATGATTGTATACCTAATAATCTTGAACTTAATTGTTCTGTACATTCATATGGATATGTATAAAGTGAAATAATTGCATCTGTTAATGAAGCTAATGCTGTTGAACTTGTTGATATTGATAATTGACCAAATTGCGGAATAACATTCTCTGGTGTTTTGATTGGTTGGAAAACAACTTCTTCTTCACATATATCACCATATGTTGCAAATGCTTCAGATGTTGCTGGTGTGAAGACAGGTATACTTAATTCAATTGCATCACCAAATGATGTTTGTGATTCATTTACAGCAGTAATGACTATAAATTGAAATCGAGCTGTGCCTGCATGAATTGTCGATATTGGAAATGTAAGTGCAACTCGTTTACTTGGTTCGAGTTGAATTGAATAACCAACTACTTGTTGATTTTCTTCTGATGTTATTAATTTTGCATTAGTTGCTTTTAAACCAGCATGTAATAATATCGATAGATCAGTTTGGTTTCGTAAAACAACTGAAAAATGAGCTGTATCTCCATAATTAAGAAATCTTGGTGGTGAAGGTCGAATCATAATTGGTAATTGAACAGTAAATGACATTTCGCCTAAACCAAATTGTTTATCATTTGTTGCTATGGCCCATACACGATAGCGTGTTAAATTATCAGGTAACTTAAATTCAAATGAAACATGTCCTGATGAATTAGTAATTAATGATGGTACCCAACATGCTAATGGATTAAAATTCGATCGAACAGCTATTTTTTGTTCACTACCACCACAAGTAGCTCCATACGAACCTCCAAATGCAGCACGATCCGTATAACACTCCATATTCATATTGCTCATCATACATGATTCAAAATGCACATGTTCGTCTTGCTTTCGTTGCATATCTTTCTTAAATTGTTCCATATCTTGCATTTTAAATAATAAACAACGATTTCTACCGTGGTATTCCGTAATATTTGCTGGTCGATTCGGATAATATATATCCAATGGACTAGTTAATTTATAATCAGTTAATGATAAAATAGCTTCATCAACAACAATTAGACAAACTTCAGCTTTGTCTACAGGTACTTTATCTGTATATTGCGTAACATTAACATCTATATGAATAATTGATGATGGTGTATACGTTTTATCTGTTTCTTTTGTATTAACTAATATATTTAGTTTATACAAATCTCTTGAGACTTCTAATGATACTGTACCAGTAGCAATTGCTGGGCGATTTGATGAATTAACTATTTCTGTTTCTCTTGAAATAGAACCTGCTAATTCAACACGAACAGTAAATCCTGGTATCCAATCTTTTGATATTTTAAATTCAACAGTT
Source organism: Adineta steineri (assembly GCA_905250115.1). Lineage (NCBI taxonomy): Eukaryota > Metazoa > Rotifera > Eurotatoria > Adinetida > Adinetidae > Adineta > Adineta steineri. The sequence continues at coordinate 8,419 of CAJNOI010001210.1, read as the reverse complement.
GTTGAATCTTTTTCAGGTTCAATGTGAAATTGTATTGGTTGAGCAATTTGACCTTCACAATCAAATATAACTAAACCATTAGCTGGACTAAATGGTGCTAAGATTAATAATTCACATGTATCATCTGGTTGATAATTTGTTGCATTAGGTATAATTGCCAATGTATCAATTGGAACATATTCTACTTTCTGTTTTTTCATTTCTTTTCCACTACCACCAGCAACATAAAGATTATCATAGAAACTCATAGCTAATCGCCCTTGTTCATCTTTGACAGTATATGATATATTGTATTGACCTCCTAATATAAAAGAAAATTTTAAAACTATTATAAAAAAAAACGAATAAGTAAACTGCATGACAGAGATATATGCATAGAAAGACAGTTGAGATTCAATCTTTTACCTAGTTTTGGTATAAAATCCATATTGATTGCATCTTTATTGGAACTAACATTTGTAAATTGTTGTTCATCTTTTATTTCTTCAAATACTGTTAAACCATTTTCATCTTCTTTTTTTTCTTGACCAATGCCAACTATTTTACATTCAATTGAAATATTATCAATTAAATTTCCATCAATATCTGTAACAATGACTTTTGTTTGTACAGGTTTATCTTTTTTACCATAATTATTTACTAATTGAAATCCAACATAATATATGCATGGATGAATGAGAAATTGTGTTTGAGTTTCCTGTGTTTGATTATTTAAATCAGTAATAGATGCTAGTGCACGAATTATTGTTGGTCTTGGTTCTTTTTCAATACCATGATAAGTAATCTTTATTTCATGTGTACCTTTATTATCTGTTATACCCTAAAGACAAAATAAATATGTGTTTTTGCTAAAATTATACACATGATAAAGTCAATGTAAACTATCATTTTCTTTACTGTTACTTTAGAGAAATTACTTGAAAATGCTTTGTTGGATATATTATTTTATTATCATTACTGTAACCAAACCAGCAAAAGAATGGTTGAGCTCGTCCAAATGTATAATTAGATCTGTTGGCTGGTGTAAATGTTGTTGTTTCAGCATGTATTGCCCATTGAACACTGGCATCATTTAAATAACCACCAGTAAATAATTTTCCTTGACAAGTAGCTATAACGTATGCATCATTATTTGGATGACAATAATGTACTATTGATGGTCGAGTCATTGATGAAACTTCATACTCTGGTCTACGAAACTCTTGAACTGTGAAATGATGTGTTGTTTCACCTTTTGAATCTGGTAAACTGAAGTTTACCCATGCACTACCTGACAATAATAATAATAATAATATCAATATGTACTCAAAATCAATCAACATTTGTATCTAGACAAACAATAAATACACAATCTTACCTAAGTTAGCATTATCAGGTAATGTAAATTTGATATCAAATGCACCATAATTATTTAATTCGACTTTTGATTGTTGAAGTTGTTCACCACGAGGATCATAAACAATATAATCAATGATACCTTGAGCATAAGTTGGTAATTTTGCATCACCTTTTACTTCTAGTAATCGAACATATCCTTTGATATGCACATCTTCCTTTGGTTTATATAGATTTCGATCATTAAATACATGCCAAACGTAAACATTAGGATTTGATACATACGAATAAATATCTGTTAGAATACATAGATCATCATCTTTTTCTACGATTAATATTTCATTTCCTGATTCATTATTTTCAGATTTATAGTTTAAAATACTGCATAATCCTTGTTGATTTGTTTCTTCTTTCTTGTCCCGTATTGAAACAATTGCTTGATTGACAGGTATACCAGTCATTAATTCAGTAATCCATGCAGTTAATCTAACGTCTGTACCTATGATAAAAGAATTTATATATGGACGTACCTCCAATCTTCTCAAATATAATTACCTGAAGAAACAAATAGATCAACTGCTAATCGTGTACATTGTAACCAGGCTGATATAATTTGTTTACGTTCCCAATGATTATGTTGACATTCCTGGCATGCTTTTTCTGTTGGTTCAATAAAGATAATTAATTGGCCTACACCAGAATTTTTTGTTAAATATGATTTTAAAGGAATTTTCATCTCTTTTGGTTCATCACGTTCACAATTGGTTTGTATAACTTCATTTAACAATTCTTCTCCAGGTAATTGATGATACGATTCTTCTTCTCCATATCTGTAAAAGAATTGCTCAAAACAAGGTAAATTTAGATTATAATGTTCTGGTTTGACTCGATTAATACGCAATGTTATTTCAGAATAATTATAAATCATAAATGGATAAAATGGTTCATCCAATACACCAGGATCCATTATAATCATACCTATAAAAAAAATTCTCTTTTTATTTATAATCAATGTCTTTTCATTTTTTATGTACCTGTAGCACCCGAAATATCTCCAAATAATGTTGGTGAATCATGTACATGAAACTGAATCGGTTGTTCAGAATGATCATGTTCTAATGTTTGACCATGAATATCTTTCAATAATTCTGATTGTATAACTAGTGTATAAATAGTATTTGGTTTAGAATTATTATGTATTGTTATTTGTCGATCATTGTATTCGACATGTTCAATACCTAATCCACTAACGTCTGGTTCGATTTTAAATAATGATTTATTAATAATCGAATGATCTAATGAACTATTGAATGTTACAGACCAACTATGGTCAGGACTACAGGATGCTTGGTATTCATTTTTTTTATTTGGGTACCAATCAATAATTTTTAGAGGTTCATAAGTCTGAAAATTAGCTGACCACTCTGATGTTGTTACTAATGGACCTTCAGCTGATGGACAACCTGCAGGCAATTGAATTGTATATTGTGTTGCTTTTAATAAATCATTTTTAAATGTAAATGCAACATATTTCTCATCATTTCCTTCAATACCATCTATGTATAATTTAAATTCCTTTTTTGCTGTAACTTCATCTATTAGTTCTACTTCGTTATTTGTTATTTCATTTTTATCACTGCTCATTACACGTAAATGCTGTAAAATTGTATTCCCGTCAATTTTTTGATCAAATAATAGAAAACAGATCGGTTTCAGTGTTGAAACTATTTCATCTGGTAAGAATTGAAGGACATTTGGTGTTGTTGTTGAAAATTCAAACAATAATTCATCTTCTAATTTTCCTAAAAATAATCAGAATATTAAAGAAAAATGAAACTTCTCGGTTCTTCAGACAGATTTACCTCCAATTGCTGATACACAATGTTGTTTGTCAACTTTTAATATATATTTTGTTGAAAATGGTAGACGATGTTTTGGTTCGAACTGAACTGTTTTCGTTCCTGACCATCTCCATCGACCTTCTATCGCAGGTGCTAATGATATACCAAGATCTTCGATATTTATTTGATCATCTAATGATGAAACAGCAATCATAGGTTGGCTAAATGTTATGGTAACAGTTGCCAATTGATAATTGATTTGTGTTTCACTTGGAGAATATCTTTCAATGATCAGTGGGCCTACTTCTTGTTTTGCTAATTGCTTCAATTGTTCGATGTCAAGATCAAGATCTTGTTTACGATCTTCTGAATGTGGTGGAAATGGTGCTTGTATTATTTTACTTGTTTTTGGTGCTTCAATTGTTTCTTCACGTTTAAAAAATTCTTGATCATCCATCGAATCTGCAACCAATTCAGAACTAGCTCGAGTGAATAACTGTTGTAATTGATCTGCAGTTAAGTTCTGTTGATGCTGTTGTGAATCATCATCGTTTAATGATGTCTTTTCAGCATCAATTGTAATTTGTTCATCAGTTTCATTTGTTTCAGTAATATTAAATTGAAACTCATGAGGTTCAGATTGTTCATTGTTAACCGTCTGATCCGGAATTAGTTGTCGTATTCTCATTGTAATATCACAATGTTAGAATGAAAAGATAGTAGAACTATAATTTTATCTACAAAGAATATATTTTTAAATTTAATGAAATGAAATCATGGTAATAATCGTTAGTATGATCGAAGCATATCATAATATCAAGTGTTACCTGATAGAAATATTGCCTACGAATTGAGTTCGACAAACCAATTCAACGAGTAATGTATCAAGTAATAAAATATGTTTAAAAACATTCTTGTTATTTTTCAGTAGTGTCGTTGAAAATATTGTGCAATGAAGCGATTTTTTCTTGTTAATATGAGGCTACACGCATGGACTAATGATTGCAAAAATGATAATTGCATAAAAACAAATATAAAATATATACTACTTATTTTTTATGTGGTTTTTTAACAAGCTTTTGCGTTCTGTGTACGTTATTTTTGTGTTCTGTCTTTGTAACTATACATATTTCGTATATACTTTGCTCTAAAGATTTCTAATATACAAGTAAGGAAAAGAAGATAAAAAGAAATAAATCAAAGAGTTTTTAAGACAAAAAAAAAGTATGTAACAAATGTCACTGAAGATCGGAATTTACAGTGATGTAAACATTCTCATTATAATTCTTGTAGAAACATGCTTTGTTCTTGATCGAACATATACTTAAAATTATGTAAGTTTTTTCAAACTGATTGATTTTACTAGCGAGTAATTGATCTATGAAGTACTATGAAAAAAACAAGTGAAGTTGCTCTTTCAAGGAAAATGAATTGCAGAAACAGTTACTCTTACCATACCGTTTTATTCGAAGAGAAGCAAAATAAGCATGCTTTGTGATATTTTTCATTAATTATACATTGTAATTTTTTAACTATTTTTTGAAAAATCCACTTGAAATAAGCTAAGATATTTTCAAACTGTTATTATTTAGCTGAGGAAACTTGAATTCTACGCAGATGCTTGATTGTCTATAAAAAGTATTTTCAAAAAAGTCAAAAAGTCAGCAATAACTTTCAGGACATTTTAAAATCAATGTTGTTTCTTCGCAGATTACCAAAACAAAGATTGCCATATATTTGCTGCCCTGTGTTGGTATATAAATTAGTCGATAATGTTAGACATTCATTATATCATCTATAACAGCTATAGAAAGTTGAACAATTCTTTTTAAGTATTACGTGAATTAATTGTGTATAAACTTGCAAATAGTTTTTTTTCGATGAATGGCTGATTTGTGAAATTAATCGTCATTCTAATTCATTTAATTGGGATATTATTTAAATGTGTTATTCTCAAACAATTGGAAATTCATCAGTGAATTCATATAGGCATTCCTATAATATTCCTCAACAGACTCTATAGCTTATTTTCTGGTTTACAATGTAACTTTGAGAAACTTAATTATATAGTTAGTAGATTGAAGGAATAACAAGTTATAAGTACTTACTATTTTTTTAAGAATTATTAGCGTTAGTTTCTTCAAAATAACAGAACTGTACTCTGATATAGCTATATGAATAACTGATAGACTTGATATTTTTAAAACATAAATTTCACGAAGAACAACACATTCTGCTTTTATTTTAAAACTGCGATGATGTGTGTTTGAATAACTGCAGAAATGAGAAATAAATATCCTCAAGAATTATTAGCTAAATAAAGACATTACATCTCTTTTATCATTATATGTTATTTTGTATCTTATCGAGTGAGGATGTCATGCATTTATCAACACATCAGACTAATCCCCATATCTGCGAAACATCTGAGCTATACCCTAGGAATCGTTATATAATACTTATTTTAATCTTAGATCGAAGTAAATTCTATAAAACTCTTCAATTTGAAATCAGTTCAGCTGGATGATCTACTTAGTATGTACGCCGACATCTACACGCAAATCCATATTTCTACGTTCCGTGTTGTTGTTGTTATTGTATCCATATACTATATATTTCTCTCAATGCTTTTTATTGTGCTCTATTATGATATTTATTTAATTTCATGATATTACAATATGTGCGTACTAGAACGTAAGAATCAATATTTTTTATCAAAAACATTTAGTTTGTTTTTTACAATTAATTTTAGATGTTTTCGACACTGTCAAACACATCAAAGAAAAGATATTGTTAATGAGTGTGAATTTCATATTTTTGTTGTATTGCATGAAAGAGAAATGATATGCAATAGTAGTTGATGTTTGATATATTGTATGACGAATAACAAAGCGTTATCTATTTCTTTCCAAATATTTCTCTATCACATGTTCATGTTAGGTATTGTCATATGAGGATAGTAATGAATTGTTTTTGTCTAATGAAAACAGTTTTCTTCATTACTTTACTTGACTATATATACCCACATCTATTCTCATAGTTTCACAAACCAGTTTTCATCGTATTTCAGTCTTACCCAGGACATTCGATCTGACTTGTGGACCGTACGGGGACACATCGGATCCGACACCAGATTACTCCGGAATCCGACGCACTCCTTTGAAGACCGATCGGAACCGACCCAGTTTATGTCGGATTCTCATGTACAGGATTCCGGACCGGATTACACCAGAAAAGATCTGATCGGATCTTGTCGTAACTGACAATCGGATCCGACCATGTCCTGACATAACCATCTTCTGAAAACCTCCGGATGATCCCAGACTCTAAACCGGATAACATCGGACTTCAACAGATTTCTTCAAATTTTTTGAATTCACTCCAAGTCGGATCTTGCCGGAAAAAAATCCTTCATCATAATCTAAAATCCGACAATCGGATTGTAACGGATCTACACCGGAAATCATCAACCAAAATAATTACTTCCAAATACCCATTATTCCTTTACAATCTGACAATCCGATTACATCGGATCAACACCGGACATCACCACCTAAAACAATTCCTTTGGAATCCGCATAATTCGGCTATAGTCCGGTACGGAAATCATCGGACACTACACCACCGATATTCGATGCCCAGAGCCGATCGGTTTCACCAAAATCTGGGAAGATCCCATCAAAACCGTCTGTGAACCGGACAAATCCGGCATTTTTCGGCGCAAAATCCGTCGGCCGGATTAACCGAATTAACACAAATTTCAATCTTACCTTATATCGGAAGATATTAGACCCGACCGAATCCGACCAAATCCCGTAAATGCTACTACTATCAAGCAACTAATAATCCGTCGCTCTGCGTGAGTTGGGGTAACTGATTCACCGTTCCTCTACACTCACATCCTCATCCACACCTAAGATGCTCACTTTGACCAATGTGAGACTTCAAAATCTCCAAACAAACACTTTCTTAGTAAAATAAATCTCAAGATATCGTTACTCTCTCGTTCTTAAAAGCAATTTTAGATTAGAATCAAACCATCGACGCCATACTGAAAATTGACCAAATCTGAATGCAGGAATCCCACTTTGAAAATCAAATAGCGTTACAAACTCCACAAGAACGAGGATAGCCAGTAAAGATCGCTATATATGATTTCCATCTCATTCCCAGACAAATATTACATTGAGGTAGACAATGCGATGTAGAAAGACAGAGTGAGCATAACAAGTTCCCTTTGAAACAGGCTAGTGCGCCAAAGTTCGATAAGCATTTTTGAGACAAAAAACGGTCGGTGAGTACGGTAATTATATCACTCAAAGCGAAACATTAGGTTGAAACGGAAAAGACCATGTGTACGAAGTGAGTGAGCAATAGTGAGCACCGGGTGCTCACTTTCAAAATTCGGTAATGCAACAATGTTTGATAAGCATTTTCGAGACAAAAATGATCGCCGAGTATGATTCTTATATCACTGAAAGCAAAATATTAGGTTGCAATAGTGAAGAGCATGTGTCGCAAGTGAGTGAGCAATAGTGAGCACCGGATGCTCACTTCCGAAATAGAGTAATGGGACAAACTTCTATGAGTATTTCCGAGACAAAAACAATCGCCGAGTATGATTATCATATTACTCAAAGCGAAACATTTGATTGAAACAGTGAAGAGCATGTGTCCAAAGTGACAGAGCAATAGTGAGCAGAGGATGCTCACTTTCGAAATCGGGTAATGGAACAAAGTTTAATGAGCATTTTCGAGACAAAAACGATCGCCGAGTATGATTCTTATATCACTGAAAGCAAAATATTAGATTGAAATGGGGAAGAGCATGTGTAGGAATCAAGTGAGCAATAGTGTGCACAGGATGCTCACAATGATTATGAAACTTTAAAACACTTAAGTTGGAATGAACAAAGCATAAAAATCGTCTCGATATTATGCTTTCATGATTTCGAGTAGTGAGATATTTTTTTGAGTTCGTCCAATCGCACAAATGTGAAAATGAGCATCGATGCTCACAATGATTTTCTAACTCTGCAAAATTTAAGTTGAAAAAACAAAGCACACAAATCGTATCGATATTTTGCTTTGATGATTTTCCACCAGTGAAATATTCTTTGTTTAGTCCATTCCTATAAATGTGAGAATGAGCATCGATGCTCACAATGATTTTCGAACTCTGAAAAATTTAAGTTTAAAAAAGAAATCATAAAAATCGTATCGAGTGATGATTTTTGTGAGCA
>CAJNOI010001209.1:0-17672 GCA_905250115.1 Adineta steineri | reverse complement strand
CTATATTTTGTGTGTGTATGCCAGTAATTGTTATGTATTTTGACTTTTGTGATAAAACATCTTAACATAGTAATAAATTGTTTGAAAAATCAAACTTTGCTGATTTTCAAGTATTTTATAGGATAAATATTTTTTCAATCAGTTAACAATGTTTTGTATTTAATGAAGGGTGTGAGTATGTACACATGAGCAAAGATGTGGAAACGGTGGTCATCTTTCATCCACACCCACACTCTTTTTATATATCTGATGAGTTTTTATTCGAAAATAGATCGAAATACTCAAAGAAGAAATCTTTTCTCATAGATACTTATTGCGTAGAGAAATAAAGAACGTGATTAAAAATGAGTCCTGACAAAGCAGATTATTTAACAGAGCCAAACAAAATAATATCAAAGTATTCATGACTTATTCATTGATGTCTATCATTTATTGACGATGTTTTTTAATATCGTATTTTCATTAAAAACACGCCGGATGATTGACATCGATATTGATCAATTCCTCTTTCTCTTCATCGCGTTCTTTTTCACTAAAATCTCCTGATCTTCTATAAAATCAAAAAAAGAAAACGGTCATGTCGAACTGAAATTCCATTCTGTGTTTTAGAATTTGGAAAAGAATGGAATTTAATGGGCAATATCAAATAAAATCATGAGTTTTATTCATTAATCCAATCTAAAATCAATTTTTTATCTTACCTATAGCAAAACCTTCTCTAGAACACTATATTTTTTCTCTTTGTGTGCTACGTTGAAAGAAATAAATGAGAGAGGATAGGTGTGGGTGTCAGTATGGGTAAGGGAATAACAAAACACCCACACCTATACCCCTGACTCGTTTTTGATCTCTAGTAGCAAAATCAATTTAAATCAGAGATATATCGTGATTGACAACTCGCCGCCGCTAGATTGCAAGGAATATTAGATGGTTCATCTGAGTTTCACGATTTTGATTATGTTTGAATAGAACTATCGCTACTAATTGACAAGATCTGTCTATTTTCAGAGTGGTGATCTTGTCTATATTGAATTTAGAATTGACTTTAAGCATATTTTGCCGTTCTCCAGAAAAATCCATTGTATCACGATGAACAATTCCGCTTTATACATATATATATATGGTGGCTTTTTATTCGAAAACAGATCGAAATACTGAAAGAATGAAACTTTTCACAAAAATACTTACTGTGTATAGAGAAACAAAGAACGTGATTAAAAGTGAGTCCTGACAAAGCAGATCATTTGACAAGTTCAAATGAAAACATATCAAAATAATCATGATTTATTTATTGACGATGATTTTTAATATCATATTTTCATTAAAAATACACCTGATGATTGACATCGATATTGATCAATTCCTCTTTCTCTTCATCACATTCTTCTTCACCAAAATCATAGATTTTTCTATAAAATTAAAAAAAGAAAACTTTTCTATCTTATCTACGACGAACGACACGTTCTCCAGGGCACTATTTTTTCTCTTTGTGTTGTGTTGAAATAAATAAATGAGAGAAAAAGAGAGGGAGATATATAACTAGAGAGAGAATCTACAACGAGTGTCATTTTGTTTTCATCGAAGACAAAGTAGAAGAAGAAGAAGATTATTTTATTAGTTAACTAATTTATCAAAAAATCTTGCTGAATGGTGTGGAATATGAACGTATTTATCATAATTTTTCTGTTCATTGTCAACAATGAAACATCAGGTAAACCCTTTTATTTATCACATATTAGCCGGAGTACCCGCTGTTGGTATGAAAAATTTGATAGTACATATTTGGCAGATGAGAAAACGGGTGTGAGTGAGGGTTTGAAGTATGGGTACAACTGATTTTCACCAACACACTCAACCACTCATACCGACACCACATTCACCCGTTCACGCTCTCATTCTCATCTATCTATCCACCCACTCGTGCAGTCCCTTATCCTCATCCACTCCCTTATCCTCATCCTACTCCCTCATCCTCATCCTACTCCCTCATCCTCATCCACTCTTTCCCTCACCCACTCAGCCATGCCCTGATCCTCAACCACTCTTTCCCTTACCCGCTCCCCCGCCCTCATCCACTCCCTCTCTTCCTCACCCACTCACCCGGGCCCTCATCTTCATCTTCACTTGCACTCAAGAGTTAGGAAAAACACTCATATACACATTCTTTTCCTTAGAATACGGCACAAAATTTTCGATTTTCATAAACTGGGTGATATTGCATTCAATTCACGCCTCTCCCCCTCATCACCACCCCCGAATAACCATGCTAATCCCCTATCAACTTTTCCTGGGACCTAAGGAAACATCGTAAAAACTTTGGTTATGTTAGCTATCATAGGACTACCTGAGTGACGTTTCAGCCCCCCCCTCCCGATGATGGTGCTAATCCTTCGTCGATCTTCGCCGGGATCTAAGGAAGCATCGTGGAAAGTTTGGTAATCGTAGCTATCACAGGGACTAAATGCATAGTGAACAGAGAGACAAACATTCTTCTTTATATATATAGATTATTTACTCTTATATAAAATGAAAAATATTTAAAACTTTCGAACTGTACAAAAGGAAAGAATCTTTTTTTGGAATATATGAAATTATCTTGTAGAAATGATTTTGATTGATCAATGAAATGATAAATATTCTTCATAGACACTTTCAAGACAGAATTACTTGTAAGAAAATATTAACTTTTAAGCTGTAGAAATGAATACATCTGCTAGAAAAAGAGAGCATAAACTATATGATAATGTAGAACTGCTTTGCAAGTGCAAATTCATGACCCACACTTATTTTTATCACTAGACTATCATAAAAAAATATTGTTAAGTAAGATAATATTTGAATCAATGGTCAAATATATATAAGTTTTTCTCATCTTTAGAAGGAATCGATGATTATTCAAATTGTTTTCTCAAAATATTTTTCTTAAATAATTTCTTTGAATGGCTATTTAATTGAAGATCAACAAGAAAATTTTCTTCTCTCTTTCACATATTAGATTGAATTAAAATTATTTAACATCAATAAAATCACAATATTTTCTATATGAAAATGAGAATTGATTTTGAACTCCAAAGGCATTTTGTTTAGACCTCAATCAGTTTTCATAAAGTCATTTTCATTTTAAACAATGCTTTTTTCCTTCTTTGCATTCATTTTCGTTGAACAAATAAAAAACACTTATTTGATTATTTTGTCTTCAATGATAATCGTATCTTTTCAAAGATCGTACGTAATTATTTTTCTTTTACAACAAAAGAATCAATAGATAAAGTTGATATTCTTCAACGAATTCAGCCCTCTCTTAGTTGATATTTACAAATAATCTGAGAAAATAGAACAACAATCATAAAAATGTTTTCAAAATTAATTTTGATGAATTTTTCGAAAAAGATATAAACTAATGATTTCGTTTTGTTTACAGTTCTTCTCTAATATTCTTTCTATTTTTCCCATTTTAGCTCTTTCAGTTAATCAACCAAAGTTTTCTTCAACACCCATTTGGAATTCCAATGGAATTACCATTGCTAACCAATCGATTGTTGGTCAATATCCTGCCGCCATTTTTGTAAACATAAACAACACAATCTATGCCTTTAATGAAAGAGATAAGACAATTGTAATGTGGCAAGAAGAGAGTGTCAACCCAGCAAAGATCATTCACGGTAATTTTACAATTTCCTATTCTTTCTTTGTGACATCAAATGGTGATATTTATATTGACGATGGATATAAGAATGGTCAAGTGCAGAAATGGATAGCAGAAACAAACACCTTTGTCACGGTGATGAATGTTAACTCATCATGTAAAAGTTTGTTTGTCGATATCAATGATACTCTTTATTGTTCAATGTTTAATGATGATCAAGTAGTGAAAAGATCATTAAACGATGCTGTAATAAGTTCAAATCGTGTTGCTGCCGGAACAGGTATTAAAGGATCGGCCTCAAATCAACTCTGGGGTCCTTTTGGAATCTTTATCGATGTGACTTTGAGTTTATATGTGGCAGATTGTTTAAATCACCGTGTTCAGTTGTTCCAGTCGGAAGAATCCATCGGGATTACAGTGGCTGGAAGTAAATCACTAAATCCAACAATTGAACTTCGTTGTCCAAGTAGAATTATATTAGATGCTGAGAAATATTTATTCATTATGGATAGTAGTGATGATCGCATTGTTGGTTCAGACTTGAATGGTTTTCGATGTTTAGTTGGATGTTATGGAAAGGGTTCACAATCCAATCAATTGAATTATGCATCTGATTTTACTTTCGATCGCTCTGGAAACATGTTTGTTGCTGATACAATAAATCATCGAATTCAAAAGTTTTTATTGATGAAAGATTCTTTTGGTAAGTTGAATGAAATGAAGAGATGTGAATAAATAAGTAACAGAAGTTAATAAAGACATTTCAATATAAAAAACCAAAGAAAATAAAAATGTTTAAGAAAGATTAATTAAACCAATGTGTAAAAGAATGTGTCTATGGAAATGAAATGCTCAGATTAGACAGAGCCATGTATCAATCGCCTCATAAGACAAACAATCTTCGTCTTTTTGTTCAGATTAAGGGCCCTTCGGGTCAAAAACTTTTTTTTTTCTTCAAAAATACCGACTTTGAAATTCATCCATATTTAAGTAGTCCATCATCTACACTTTCGAATAGACTATAGTTTATTAGTTTTGCGATGGTTTTTGAGGGTTTTACAGGGAGTTTTCTGAAAAACCTACATGAAAATTTATTTTTAGAAAAGTTCAGTTATTGAAGCTATTTGAATTTTTCTCTATACCGACTTTTTAAGAATAAAAACTTCGATAATCAAAGTGAAAACTTGTTTTTCGTTTTTCTCAAAACTGTTTTTAATGTTTTTCCTATTAGTGTGGCAAAGATTTCTCCCTCATTTTAAGCGCCAGAACGCTCGGGAAGGTTTTTAAATGAAGCTAAATCTCAGCGCTACAACCTAACAGAGCCAGAATTTTTATTTTTAATTTGGTTGTTTATGAAAAAATCCAGTTTTCTAAAAAGTTAACTTCGAATTTTTTCAAAAACCTTTTTCAAAAAACTGGCTCTGCTAGGTTGTCGTGGCAAGTGTTTTGTACATTTTGACACCATCCTGAGGTGCATATTATTAAAATTGCGAAAAAAATCTTTGATACACGACCACCTACTTTTAGCCCTTAATGTTAAGATAACTCTCGCAAAACTAAATATTACGAGCTCAATTCTTTACTGAAAACTATCCATGGTTAGATATATATTCAGTAAAAACTTCAGTAAGATTGAGTGTTCTGGAAAAAAAATAGATTTTTGATCCGGGGGGGGGGGGGGGGGAGAGGGGCCCTTGAAAATTAGAGAAAGAAAAAGTTGTGTCCTTCATGTAGCGATAGAAAGGGCTTTCATGTTTCATTTCATGTCTCACAAAATATTTTATCAATAAAACAGTTTTTATCGAAATATTGTGATTTTTCATGAATCTTTGATATTTCGTTAGATAAAGAATCTTCGATCGAGAACGTCTATAGAGAGAAAATAAGAATTTTTGAGGAATATAAAAAATCGTATTTTTTCTTTCTTTCTTCATTCAGTACCGATATGACATGTAGGGGCGTTATTTTTTATTTCTTAATGAAATTTACTAAGATAAACCGAGTTATATTCTCAATAATGTAGACAATTGAGATAGTAGAGACATTTATCGTTTTTCTTTGATTTCTTCTCTAAACTAGCTTTAAATATTTATTAGAAAAAGTTTAAGAAACTTTGAATAAATAATTCAAATAATGAACATCAATGACATATCTGCAGAATTATTCAAAAAACAAACCAGCTTGATAATTAAAATGCACTTCAGAAACGCGAATGAAACGTTCAAAGTTGCAAAGAAAGAAATTTGATCGATAAAAATTTCTTCTTTTCTCTTGATTATTTTTTCTTAAATAACGAACTTCTTTTATTCAACTATTTTCTTTAATACAATTTCTTCAGATCTTCCACAAGATTTTTTAACAAAAGTTAGTCAGAGAATTTTTTATCTAAAATAATTAACATCGACGTCGTAAACAAAAATATTTTAAGAATATCACAGTTCATGTTTCATATGAAAACTAATATAAAGAATTCCTAAAATCAATGTTAACAAAAATTTGTAAATGTCTTTTTCAGTAAAAATGTTTTTTGAAGAAACTTAATCTTTCTTCTACGAATATATAAATTAATGATTTCATTTTATTTACAGTTCTTCTCTAATATTCTTTATGTTTTTCTTGTGTGTAGCTCTTTCATTCAATCAACCAACGTTTTGTCCAATAGCCACTTGGAATTCCAATGGAACTACCATTGCTAATCGGTCGATTATTGGTCAAGATCCTACCACCATTTTTGTGAGTAGAAACAACACAATATATGTCGCTAATCGAGAAAATAGCGCAATTCTAATACGACAAGAAGAGAGTGTCAATCCAACAAGGATCATTCACGGTAATTTTACACAACTTAATTCTCTCTTCGTGACATTAAATGGCGATATTTATATTGATGATGGCTTTGAGAATGATCGAGTGCAGAAATGGATAGCAGAAAAAAATATCTTTGTCACGGTGATGAATGTCAACTCATCATGCTATGGTTTGTTTGTCGATATCAATGATACTCTTTACTGTTCAATGACTAAGCATCATCAAGTAGTGAAAAGAACATTAAATGACGTTGTGATGAATTCAAGTTGTACTGCAGCTGGAATAGGTATTGAAGGATCAGCCTCGAATCAACTCGATAGTCCTCGTGGAATCTTTGTTGATGTGAATTTGGATTTATATGTGGCAGATTGTCAAAATCATCGAGTTCAATTATTTCAGTCAGGAGAATTAAATGGCATCACAGTGGCTGGAAGTAAATCACTAAATCCAACAATTGAACTTCGTTGTCCAAGTGGAATTCTATTAGATGCTGAGAAATATTTATTTATTGTGGATCAAGGCGATAGTCGTATTGTTGGTTCAGGCTTGAGTGGTTTTGGATGTTTAGTTGGATGTGATGGAGAGGGTTCGAAATCCAATCAACTGTCTAGTCCAATTAGTTTGAGTTTCGATCATTCTGGAAACATGTTTGTTACTGATCAATCAAATCATCGAATTCAGAAGTTTCAATATTTCAAAAAATCATGTGGTAAGTTTGAAATGACCGAATAAAATCTTCAGTATCATTTTTATCAATATTTACTCAGAGAAAATTAAAAAGAAAAACTATCGTAGACGATGACAATGAAAATGAAACTCGTGATGGTTTTCGAACTGTATTGTTAAATAGTGAAATACAAATTTCAAGTTTCATCCTAATCCTAATATACTATTCTTATAAAATAAAAACCTTGCTTATTCATAATTCTCTACAATAGTCAATCGATAACATTATTGTCGTGTTAGTTGCGTGATACAGATGGAAGTTAGAATGTCTATGTATTTAGTAGGAAAGTCAGAGATAACTTTAGCCCTTTTTGTTGAACTTTCTTTATCAATTTTCTTTGATTCACCATTATCTGCGCTCACTTATCGCTGCTGACTGTAGAAAATAATGAACACAATGATTTTATGAAACGAAAGACACTCATGAGGAGTAACGTTTTCATCCCAATTCATTAAATCTTTATCGAACTAAAAACACTTCGAAAGTAAATATTGACGTGAAGAAAAACTTTTTGAACCGAAATCCATATTTGATAATAAAAAAAGTTTTACAAATTGCTTTGAAATCAACAAAAGTCGTTTCACATAGTTGTTCAATGTAATTTTAAAGTCGTAGATATAAAACATCTGTCATGAGAGAGAGGAGTGACCCTATGCTCGAGTATTCACTACAACTCGTGGTGCAATCATATAGAGTCAGAATTTCACCTTTACTCTCGAGATGAGAGAACGATTATGTAATATTTGCGATCATGATTTTGTTTAATGAACGAGAATAGAGTCGGGATCATCACAAAGGAGTGACATTTAAATGTAGGTCAGTGTCTTTATCGAAAAATGCCAATAACGAGAAGAAGGGAAAAGTTCCATCCTAAGCTATTTATTCAAGACATGCGTTATTAGAATAAAAAATAATTGAAGAGTCGCTCTTGTAATATTTTAACAATGGATCAAAACTTACTTCCAACCGACATTTTTTTGATGATGTCATGCCATACTCGTAGATTGACTAGAATTTTATGAAATAGTTTCATCAAATAGTTTATTTTATTATTATACTTAGTGATATTGATAAAAAAAAACTAATGTCCTGGATTATATTTATATAACAAGAAAAATTCGAAGATAAAGATGATAATGAAGAAGTCATAAATTTCCAAGTCTATGACTTACCAGACTTTCTTAGTCCGGAATAATACTCGTTTTTGTATACGAGGTTTTATAATATTTGTTTATTGTAATTATTATAATATCTCCTGGAAAGAACATGCGGATTTTAAGAGCTAATATCGATACTTATTGGAAGAACGCTAAATAGGTATTTTATTTGATGTTTTTCTTTATTTCTGTATTAAAAGCATTTCTCTAAAACAAATGATTCAACTCTCATTAGTAAACAGATTGAAAAGCAAACTAAGAATATGCGCAATTATTTCTTTTCTTTATTCTAAATGCAAATACTCATTGAGTTTTCTATTCAATAGATAACTCATCACCAATAAAATCAATGTATTTATCATCGTTGACACCAAATAGTTCAATTTATTTCAAAGATTGTTCAGAGTTCAATTCGTATTATGAAGCGATACAAATGAATGTCAATGTAACTGGAGATTATACTATTCTAATCAACAGCGAGATGAAAACCACATATGGTTACATCTATACAAATAGTTTTAATGTATTTAATTGGTCAGAAAATAGGCTTACTTATAATGGATACAGTGGTAACCAGGGTCAGTTTCAACTCACACCTATTCTTCAAGCTAATATGAAATACATTTTCGTTATGACAACATCTTCTCCAAATATAACAGGAAATTTTGCAATTCAAGTTTCTGGCCCAAGCCATATCGGTTTCAATCGTATTTGTGAGTATCTATAGTATTTTAATGAATGATCAATTGCATATATCCATCATAGGTAGAAAATATAGATAAACTCAGTCTACAAAATGATATACAGATATTTCTGTTCAATAGAGACAAACATTCATATCACTTTCAGTAGCTTTCGGTAAATGTATTTGAGAGAGAAAGCAATATTTCAAATTGTTTGCATTTATTTCCATATTATACAAAACTGAATCGATTTTTTTTTCGTTAGCGAATACTTCATCAGTAGTTCAAACAGTTTATGCATCAAAATTGACAACGAATAGTTCAACGTATTTCCGTTGGTATTTTGATTCAGAAAGTTCTTACTATGAAGCGGTACAAGTGAATGTTCGTATAAATGGACTTTACACGTTCATCGACAAAAGCAATATGGACACATACGGGTCTATTTACGAAGATAATTTCAATCCATCCAATCCAACAGAAAATCAATTCGCATATGCTGAGAATAGCTGCAAGCAAGGTCAGTTTAAATTCACAATTGCTCTTGAAACCAGTATTACATATATATTGGTTGTAACGACATCCAGTCCTAATATAACAGGGGCATTCTCGGTCTTTATATCCGGTCCAAATTATGTTGATTTCAAGAATATTAGTAAGTATTTACACTACAACTATTAAATGAATATCTGTCAACATTAGCATGAGTATTTAGTTGAGTTTGGCATATCCACAAATAAAGACTTGTTTTATAAGATGATATTTGCATAATAAGAAGAAAACTTTACATAAAAATCTACATTAAATTCATCAAATAATGAAATATTGTGAGTAGGATCAGATCAATCTCCTTGAATACAGACACGTTTCAATCGATCGCTAATCTAATGTGTATAATATACAAATCAACATGAATCCCTATTTGTGACGATAAAATGAAAAAACTTTAATTTTTGTTACAACATGTCTTACCACTCAATGTTCCTATAATACAAAAATGCTACAAACATTTAAATATAATGTATCATAAATAAAAAAATATAAACATATTCTTACTTTATATGAATCTAAACGATATCTTTACGTACTTCAATTTTTGAATAAATTACAAGAGTAGCAGAATTAGACTATAAATAAATCATTTTTCTTATCTGGGACGTTGAAACCTTATCAGATGTTAGAATAAAATAATTATTTAAAAATCATCCACTGCATATTATCGAGGGTTCGAGCACAGAAAGATATTTATAAATTCTATTTTTACTCGCCATTTACAGCTTAATTTTTTCATTGAGAACGATATTATAAAGAACCTTCTCTTTAAACTTGTTACCTCAATTTGACATGTCCTTCGATACGCAAGGTATTTGAGAAATAACTTATGATGCTAAATTTTCTTTCTCATATCCCGACAATTCGTCTTTTTCTCAATCAATCAAAATCTATCGCGAATCTCGACTGTTATTTTTATTTTCATCACATAGGTTCTCCATCAGTCATCGAAAAAGAATATTCATCAGCTGTACAATCGAACTATTCATCAGAGCTGAATACAAGTAGTCAAACATATTCTCGAGATTGCCGAAAGTTAAATTATCACTATCAAACTATACGAGTGAATGTAGCGGAAACTGGATACTATGCTCTGATTAGTGATACCATTATGGATGCATTTGGTGATATTTACAAAACTTATTTTGATCCAATGAATCCTTTTGAGAATCTACTCTCACAGGTTTATCGAAGATGCACTTATTACGGTTTCAATTTTGTCGCTTATCTTCACATTGGCACTACATACATATTAGTGGTCACAACATCTTTTCCAAATAAGATAGGAAACTTTTCCATTGTGGCATCAGGCCCAAATGATATCACTCTTGATCTTTACCGTAAGTATTTTATATGATTTGTAAATCATCAACAGAGAACTACAACATCCCACTAAACTCCATTTTCACTGTTAAGTAATAAAAAATCTCAGATTTTGAAATAGATCGTATAATTCAATAGAATTATTGTCAAAAAATAGAATCAAATCAGAACTCCTTCTTTTGAAACGGGGTAATTATCTTCCAATCAGATAAGATTAAGTCTTAGTATTGTAGCTTAGTCGCGATTAGATGGATTGTACGAGTCTAATCAGTTAGATAAATAAATGCAACGCTTGTTCTCGAATCCACGATATATTCGACAAGATCTATTCGTTAGTGATTTCACACTATCTCCGATTTTATTAACTTGCAGTCTTTGAAAATTTACCGAGTTCATATGCAGAAACATCTTTACAAAAATGAGTAAATTCATCATGAGATATTAAACAGAAAATATAAATATATAAATCTAATCTCGACAAGACATACCATGTATAGACAAATGACTTTCATACACTATTGTTATTTATAAACTTGCCCCAACAACACTTTGTTAAGTTGAGAAAGATTAATCTTATCTCTTGCTAATCATGACTTTCTTTAGCCCAAATTCTGGCTAGTTGTTTCATTGGCCAAAAATGTCAGTTCTACAAAAAAAATATTGGCGTCACTCTCGATGATATTTTGCGTGACGAAATTCGATCGAACATGGTATTGACTGATCAAACAGTGCTGATAAAAATCAGCATCGCTTTAACGACGATTATGTTTGTTGGAGGTTTAATCAATAGTATTTTGTCTTTACTAACATTTCAAGATAAAGAGCTACGAAAAGCTGGATGTGGCATCTATCTGTTGGCATCATCCATTACTTCTTTTCTTACAATTAGCATGTTTACAGTAAAGTTTTGGTTTGTTGTTCTCACTCAAATGAATCTATCGATTCGTCTTTCTGTTGTTCAAGGAGGTTGTGTATCGATCGAACCTCTTCTCAAGCTTTGTCTATATCTGGATGCTTGGCTCAATGCTTGTGTAGCTATTGAAAGAGCCATTCTCGTTTTCAAAGGAATCAAATTCAATAAACAAAAAAGTCAACGCATTGCTCGATGGATAATTCTTATCTTACCATTCTGTGTCATGAGTTCAATCATTCACGAACCTATATATCGAGAATTACATGAAGTAAATACAGAGACGAACAAAGTGGATATCGATAGATGGTGTTTAACTCGTTATTCTCCTTCTATTCAGAAATACAATACAATCATCCTGTTTTTTCATCTTGTCGCTCCATGTATTGTCAATCTTTGTTCTGCTTTATTCATCATATTTGGATCAGCCCAACAACGATCAACAGCTCAGAAAAGGTTAAATCTAAAAGAACATATTTATAATCAACTTAGTGAACACAAACAATTATTAATTAGTCCGACCGTTCTTCTAATTCTGTCTTTGCCTCGCCTGATTATGTCAATGTTATCTGAATGTGTCAATCCATCAAACAATCGTTGGTTATTTCTTTTTGGTTATTTCATTTCATTTACTCCATCGATGCTTATCTTTGTAGTCTTTGTCCTGCCTTCAGACCTATATAGAAAAACATTTCAAGAAGCATTTAGACGATGGTGGCGACGAATGCATCAATAATCAATCTTTCTTCATTATTTCAGAACTTTTAGTTTATTGATATAATATTCGCTTCGATTTGATAATTAATCAAGAAATGTCGATCAAACAGAACATTTTTCATCGTTCGCATAGACTATCGGATAATGGAAGACAAATTTGGGTGTGGAAGTGGCTTGACTGAAGATGCACGTCCACATCTACTTTTAACAATTGAGAAATAAACTGAAAGAATCTATTCAAATATTTTAAGTTTTGAATATAAATCACAAAATTTTCTCTTTAAAATATTTATTTTTCTTTCATAAATCATGATCGACAAAGGCAGTAATTGGATCTTTAATGCAATATGCTTAATACTTTTGATTCTTTATATTTGAGAATATTCATTGATAGAGCATTTTTACTTTACAAATGCTTTTATAAAATCACAAATCTCGAAATAATACTAACAAAAAAATAAGAACTAGAAATGAACAGTTTGTATTGAGTTTATCTAATATAATACAAGATTTGATTTGTTTTCGAAATGCTTAACTTTTGTTAATCTATGCAAAAAGATTTTATCGAACAAGCAACTTCTGTCGAAACATGTAGTCAGTAAGAAATACTAAAGTGAAGTTGAAATAAGCAAAAAGTGAGTTTTTGCTCACACTCACATCCTCAACATGTTTAAGCATTTGATTAATAGGAACAGAAGCAGACTTTATCTCAAATATGTGTTTTTACATAATGCGATTTATTATTATTCACAAATAGTGCATTTATATATGACGTAGAAAGAGATGGAAAAAACATTTGAACATATGTACATCGAAATACATATGTAAATGTAAAAAACAAGAAGATATAAATGATTTTGACGTCATGTCATCATCTAACACCCATTTTCTCTCTCTCTCTCTAATATATTCTTAGGATATTTAGTTGATATTGTTATCAGTGGTGAAGCCAGAGATGAGGACTCAATCCCTCCTAGCAAATTTTGAAAGGATTCTTAATTTATACTGGTTGGGCAAAATGATTATACTTGCTAGATGAATCAGAATGGACCTATTAACTGAGCCTCCCTACCTCAAAATCCTGATTCTGCCACTGACTTTTATTAAGTCAGAGTAAGATATAATTCAAGAAGTCATGACTTATTCTTCATGAAATACAGTCTAAATCTTGATTGTATACACTGAAGTTATATTTATTGGTACGCGTTATTTTCATTATTGTCCAAATCTTCTCCGCCATTTCTTCGTCTCTCATAATTAAATATTCATTTTTTTAGAAATCATCTTTTTTGCTACTCTACAAAAATAGTATTGCACAACTCTCAAACTAAAAATAAAAGTATTATTTTTTTCTCATAACATAGAAATTACCTTTTCAAAGAGAAGAATTTGATAAAATAAATCTTTATTTAAACTATAATTACATTACTATTTTGTGTTAAAACTTATCTTAGTAAGAAATAACAATATCTCTTCCTTTCTTCTACTATGATATATATAAAACTAAGCTTATATTTACAAACATAATATCAATTTCAGATCATTCATCATTCGTAGAATACAAGGCGAGAAGAGGCTTTAGAGTAATCGAGCACTTCCTATCGGTCATCAGGCCAGACCGTTTGCTCTCACAGCGGCACAATATTCATAAATACTTGTTGCTCAAACCTTTGTTTTTTACATGTTGAAATATTCTTCAGTTAATTTTCTCTACTAAACTCTGAAACAGATGTATCAATTACGAAGTTAATATGAATAAAAATATAAAAGCTTGTCAGGAAATGCGTCAACGTATTGCGTATGAGTCTTTTTTAGTCTAATGAAAACATTAGAATTTGCGTCAGCAACTAAAAGATAACTGATATTCAAGCAGAAGCAAACACATATGCTGATATTTTTTAATAAAAAATCAACGTCATCAATAATATAATAACGAACTATATAAAGGAAAATGATTGTCTTCGTTTTATTATTAGAGTCATGTTTTCTCTGATATATTTAATATGTTTAATTCTTTTACATTCAACCATTGCCTTGCCTAATCTGTATATGTATTATACAGATGAAATAAGGAATAATGATAACAATGCATTACATTATCATTGTTTTAATTATCCTATGGTTGAAGAAGAGCCTATCACAACATTAGAATTAATTTCTTATTGTATAAATGAACAATCATCAAAATTTAATATACAACCTAATGGTTATATTTCAAATTTGACTTTTGCTGAACTTTCGAAACAAAAGATCAGCAGTGAAGATTTATATTCTTGGTTTGCACCAATTGATCTTATTGAACTCTATCAATTATACTTAAAAGAATTATCAACATCAGTTAATGAAATGATGGGAAAAGAAATTTTCTATAATTGTACAGAAAAAAGATTTGGTCCAATGTGTCAATATGAATTAAATAATGGTGAAATCTATACCGATATTGAAAAGTATGTAAAAAATTATTATCAAAATCGAAACCCGTTTATGAATAATTTAACATGCTATATTCATTTACAATGTGATCGTGGTCCATCTCCATCTTGTTTGGATTGGGCCGAAATTTGTGATGGAATCTTAAATTGTCTTGATGGTCCATTTGATGAAGAACATTGTTCACAAGTAGAAATAAACAATGCAGTCTATGAACCACCTTTACAAGAGGAACTTACCGCTAATAGAGAGAAACTGAATCTACCAACTCTCTTAATTGAAGATGCTAAATGTCGTGAAAATCCTCTAACAAGTTCTTGTATTTCAGGACGTCAAGAACGATTATTTGAAACGATATTTTCTGTTAAAGATGATCATATACCGTATAACTGTTCGTCAGCATTCAAATGTGTCCTTGTGCAACATAAGGATGGTTCAATTTGTAATGGATTGTGTCAGAGCTATCAAGAATGTTTTCCAATTATCAACCGTGAATGTCCATCTATGTTCAACATACCAAATATTCCAATTCTATTTGGTGATATTTATTTTGCTTATGAAAAAAATGATTTGATAAAATTTGCTGATGAAGAATTTCTACATCCTTATATTTGTTATAATAATTCACTTTATGATGATTATTTTACTGATAGTGAAATGTTACCTTTTAATGGCAGAAAATGTTATCGTTTTTATAGTTCAGAACTATCTGCTAAAGTCGATTCATATATAATAAATTGAAACATTACAATCAATATTCAAGTATGAATTCATCTGAATCTATTCTCAAACCTGATAAAGATTATCCTGTAGTTTATTGTTATTCAACCAAAGAAACATAATATTTTATTTCAATCTATTTGTAACAGACTTCCAGAATTGTTACCAAAATTGATTAATGAACAAAATGAAATTGAATGTGAATATTGGCCACGTATTAATTTACATACTCGTTATAATTGTTTTTGGAATTGTGACGATGGTACAGATGAATTTCATTGTGACACATCATTGCTATTATGTGAGAACGAGGTAAGCGAGTTTTTAGACGAGTGTTACTTGTAAGAAAAACTTGTTAATAAATATTTCATTACATATATTAGCGTATTCGGTTGAATAATGATGAATCAACATTTATATGTTTTTGTCTGTACAGTTATTATGGTTCGCGATGTGAATATCAAAATCAACGCGGAAGTTTAGCTATTAAATTTCAAGCATATTCAGATTCTCGACAAATATTATTTGAAATTATTATTCAACTTACCGATGATAGTAATGAAAGAATAATCCATTCACATGTACAATTTACTTCTTTATTTGCAAGAGATTGTGAGACTATATTTTATTATTATTTACTTTATTCAACAAGACCAAAAAATCAAACAAAAACTTACTCAATACATGCTGATATGTTTTGATTTAAAAATTGTTATTCCACCAGCTGATTTTAATGGTGAACATTGTTCAAAATATGAATGTATTCATGGTAAATGTATTAAATATCACGATACTCAACAAGATAAAAGTTTTTGTCAATGTTATCCGCACTGGTCTGGGCAATCTTGCACTATTCCATATGCTCTTAATTGTACATGTTCATCTGATTCATTATGTATTGGTATAGATGCTCATAGCCGATCTATATGTGTTTGTCCATTGTATAAATTTGGTCCTCGATGTTTTCTTAAAGATACAATATGTGAATTAAATGGTATTAAAAGATGTAATAATAGTGATCAATGTATTCCATCGGATTTAAATAGACAAACATTACAACCATATACATGTATTTGCTCGAAAGGTCCTCGTAGTGATTATTGTGAACAAGAAGAAAACAAAATTAATTTATCATTTGAAGAAAATTTTCATTCATTAGAAACAATATTAATTCATTTCATTCAAATTGAAACAACTTATATATCAAAAAGAACAACTATTTTTAAAAAAATATCTTCTATGAAAGAATCAGTCGTTATTTCTTGGTCTGATCCAAGTAATCGTATTTTAATAGAAGATCTGAAACAAAACATTTATTTTATTGATTCTCAAGATGCTGCATATCATAAAGTAAACTTAACTAAACAAGCTAAATTATCAGATCGTTGTCCACATATTAATGAATTATTTAATAAAACAATTGTTGATTATCATCTTCTTCGACGTATAAAATATTATCATGTACCATGTCAAACTTTATCATTCAATTTTCCATGTTTTCATGATGATATTTATTTATGTTTTTGTTATGATCATGAAGGACAACGTTTAAGTGATTGTTTTCAATTTAATCATACGATGAAATATGATTGTTTAGGAGAAAATGAATGTATAAATGATGGCCAATGCTTTCTAATTGGATCAAAATGTACGAAAAAAGCCACCTGTCTTTGTCCTTCATGTTCTTATGGAGGACGATGTCAATTTACTGCAAGTAGATTTAGTTTATCCCTTGATAATATTTTAGGTTATCATATTCAACCAACAAGTCGTTTAATAGATCAATCAAATATTATTAAAACAAGTATTGCATTAAATATTATATTTATTCTAATAGGTTTAATTAATGGAATATTTACTATGATAACATTTAAGAATAAAAAATTACGTGAAGTTGGTTGTGGCTTATATTTATTAGGTTCATCAATAACAACATTAATTATAATAGTTTTATTTGCGCAAAAATAAGAATCCAAAATTTTAACGCAAATAAAACTAT
>CAJNOI010001208.1:0-17677 GCA_905250115.1 Adineta steineri | reverse complement strand
TTTTTCGAACGTGGTGTAATTAAATCATGATCATTTAAACGACAAACTCGATAAGTATCATATGATAGATCTGATGAAGACATTATATTACTGTTGTTTGGGCGATTAACTAATTCCAGACTACAATATAGATATATAGATATATATATGTATAGATATATGTAAATAAACAAATGCTGATCAATCATATTTAATATGTTGATAGAAAGTATAAGAAATGAATTATATAATACTCAAACTAATTGCTCTGATCAATACTCTTAATAGGTACTAATAACTGATAACAATAGACTTATTTTAAAATATATATATATATGTAATATTATATGAAAGAAAAATAATAAAATTATGTAAGGATGAATATATATGTATTTATTTTTCTTTTTCTCTTGACATTTCTTTTTATTCTAAATAAAAAATACAAATCTTTAACATGTTAATGTTAATCGAAACAATATTTTTATTATCAATAAATAATAAATTATCGATTCAATAAATGTACTTGACATCATTCTATCAAATTGACTATTACGTTTTTTGTCAAGTAAGAATATAATCTAAATCATATTTATTACTAAAGAAATAAAAACCCCTCACGGCTATCCTTGATTATTATGTGCTTAAATGAGATGTCATTATAAATTGACTACTAAGAATTCTACATTGACTTTCAACACTACATCAGATTTCTTTCCTTCATCATCATCTACTATTTCACAAAATGATTTCGTTTACATGACGTGTAAGACGAGATAGCTTCCACATGATCATTTATATATATATATACGTAAAAGATTGAATAAGACTTTAATAGTGTTGAAAAATCTGACTTTTTTTAATGATAAATGATGGTTGATCTATATTATAAAAAGTTACAAAGCGATTAGTGGACGATATAGTGATAATGGCCGATGCATCTGTTTATGTCACTCATTTATATAATCCAAGGTTGTCATAGCACCCAATCTAACTGTCAATCATAAATGTATATATTTTTTTTAGTACTTTGATCTTATTATTTCTGCCTATTGATAATATTTATCGATAGATTGAACTTTACAATACCTATCAAGTGTTTTTTGATTTTTAAGTCGAGAATTTTTATTGAATAATATAGGTGTTGTTGTAACATCTTGAACAATTATTGTTGGTTTATTTATTTTACGTTGATCAGGTTCAATTGAATTGATTATAGGTGTTGTTTTAACTAATGAAGATGAAATATCAAGTTTATTATTAGAATTTACATGTCGATTAAGATTTGAATCAATTGAATCATTTATAGATGGATTAGTTAAATCAAGTGAAGATTTTGTAACAAATAATTCTTTTAATTTTCCTACATATGAACCATGACTAGATGGTAATGGTGAAATATCATTAGTATCATCTTCATCATCATATATCTGATTAATTCCTACTGAACTTTTACTTCGACCATATAATGGTCGAAACGATCCTTTATTCTGTTGTCGATTAATAAATACTGGTGATGGTGGTCGAATAGGGGGTTGTTCTTGTTGCATACGTAAATCCAATTCAGATTTACTTACTGCAGAACAAACACGTTTTGTTCCTGTAGAAAATAATGGTTGATATATAGCTGTATTGTCATTGGATAATAATTCAATTTCATTTTTTAATGATTCATTTTGACGCGGTTCAACAATAAATTCTGAACGTGATCTTGATGATGCATATTTAAGTATTGGTCGTAATGAATTACTTATCGATGATGATGGTGGTGGTGGTGGTATTGTTGGGGGTGGTGGGGACGGTTCTGTATCGTGTATTGCTGGTTGGCGTTGAAGACGTGGTGTAGGTACTTGTTTTATAGATGTTCCATCTTCATATGTTGTAGTTAACGATCGATGCGATAAGAATGGAGAAGAATCGGATGATTGTACTGATCCTGCTTGGGGAGCAAATGTATGCCACATATTTCGAGTAGCTTCAAGTGAACCATGTTGTTTGATACCAGTAGGACTTGACGTTACTGGATCATAACGACGAATTAAACGTAGAACATTCGAATCCATTATAAGAGTTGATCGATAACTATTACCTTCTCCACCGACTGAAGACGAAGAAGAAATTCTTCTTGATTTATCGATATCATCTTCCTAAAGCAAAACAAAAAAAAACGTCAATATTTAAATCGATTATAACCTTGAACTAGTTATAAGAGTGGATATCATCTATATCCTGTATTAATCTCTTTTATGTCGTAGTACAACAAGAAAAAGAAGAATATAGGACTATAGAAAGAAACCTTTACTCGTCCATCTTCCTTTCTTTTTTTTCACATGACGAATAACTCAAAGATGATAAGCAAAAAGACATAGAAAAGAAAAGAAAAAGAACGAAGAAAGAATTGTTGGCATCCCATATATATGTACAGATTGTTCTAATGATCAGACGCGTGTGCATCCAAAAAAATATGGTAGCTATAGCTATCAGAAGGAAAGAAGCAAAAACGCAATAGCAATAACAGCGAGCCACTATCATCATTATCCATTATCGTCTTGCTCTCTTTCTATCATCTATAAAGCATATAGTCAAAGAAACAAAGAGCACCGTATGTGTCCCTGAACTGCTAGAGATTTGACGCCTACGATGATCAATTGATAGTTTTATACGGATATATATATATATGTGAATCAATGATAATAACATACTAATCGAACTTTATTTCTTGTATTTTGATATTTCAATGATTGTTGTGGTTCAGATTGATTTTGAACATATTGACAAGAATAATTACGGCCTTCGTTTCTAATAGTAATGTTACTATATTTAATACTATTGTTGTTGTTATTCTTATTCTTGTTTTGGCTTTTTGTCACTTGGATTGGTAAGAAAACTGTTCCGACATTTGTTGATGATGCTGCTGAAGCTGAAGACGGAGGAGAAGAAGACGAAGAACAAGAACAAGAAGATGCAGTAGAATAGGATAATGATGATGGTATTATAGAGCTAACAACCATAGCTCTGTTGTTACTTATAATATCGACTGGAATCGAACGAGTCAATGGTTTCTATAGAATAAATAAAAATCAATGGATATATTTCTTACTACATTTAGATAAATATATAATACCTGATTGGATAATTTACCATTCATTGGAGATAGAGATTTTTTTTTCGTAATAATCAATGATGATAAAGGTGGTATAGAACCAAGTTTTCGACGTCCATAAGTAATCAATGGACGAAAATCCATTGATTTTATTTCTTTATTTGATGATGATGTTGATAATGGACAAAATTTTGTATTTAATAACGGTGGATGTCTTGGAATATTTTCAGTTGTCGATGATTTTTGTATCATTGATCTATCATACACTTGATTATTTACTGAACAATGTATAATTGGTTCAGGGACAGGTCTGTTTGTAAATACATATTGATGATTTGATTGTTCCTGCTCATTAGATGGAAGATTTTTTCGCTTCGTTAACATATGTAAATTTCCATATTCAAATTTTGAACTTGGTAAATGAAATTTTTTTGATATAACTAGTTTGGGTGACGATTGAACATTAATCTTTAAGCGATGATTGTAAATTGATTCAGGTGACATAATAATAAATTTAAGAATCTATATATACAAAATAAAAATGAAAGCGTATGAAGAAGAAGAAAAAAAAGCTCGTCTCTGCTTGTTTTTATTGATATTTTAAAGTCATCATCACATCAAGAACATTAAAAATGAAAGGAGAGAGGAAAAAAAGACGAAACGACGTGCCTATATGTATATTCACACACTTTTCTATTGAAAAAAAAAATTATTTGGAAGCATCACATCGCTCTGTTATTCGAAGATTCAATTTAGTTAAAGTATTATACGCTTAAATGAGGATACTACTATTGAATGTTATTCTTTACTTATGAGTGTCTTTCTTCAGTATAGACATAGAAAAGAATAGTAAAATGAAGAACAAAAAAAAAAAAAGAAGAAAAACGGAGCCCAAAGCTACAAATCGAAAGACAATATACAACCATACGACGAGTAAAAGAGCGCTAAACAAAATAAACATACATATATACAAATACATACGGCAAAAGTTTTGGCTAATCAATTCAAATTGGTGACAAAACATTTTTGTATATTTATATAACAAATATAACTGTTGTAAATACTATTTACTAAGTCTAATTCAATGAACATAGAATGTAAAATCAAGTATATTTATATACATTCATACATTTTATTCTTTGTTAAATCTAATGTTATATAAAAAAACAATAAAGAAATTTATCCGGCAGCCACACCTCAACAAGGATTAGTTGAATGATAAATGTACTCTATATACAAACGACATGAATAGAAAAGTGTATAAGAAGAGAGAGAGCGAGAAAAAGAAATGTGCAACACACATTACTTACTTACCTACATATGTCAATGTTACATTATAGGACCTCGAACCTAAATTCAATTTGCATGAAAACGAACGACGACGAGGGAGAGTGAGCGAAGGTGTATATGCATGTTAAATACGGTACATTGTGTCTCGACCAACAAATCATGTTATATATTCAATGCTTGATCTCACTTTCCAGACGGAAAGAAACGAAGAAAATGATCAAAAAAAAACATAAGATTATTACGATCAATGTCAAATGAAGCCAACCAATGCAGATGATATATACATTTAGGATAAAAATTCTTTCGAAGAGAATTGATCTAACAATTTTCTTATTTTTATAATAATATCACTTTAGAAGAAGAAAAAAAAGATTTTTTTTTATTATAGTATGTGTAAATAGACATATAGATAAATTGAACGATAAATCTCATTGTCTTTTCTTATTTAGAATGGTTAATGAGATCGCAATTTGTTCATCCCAATATACATATTGTCTATTGACATGACATTTTGTTGTACGACAATATACTACCATTACTTGCATATTGTTAAATCTCTCACAGTAGCAATTAGTAATAGGAATAGTTACGAAAGAGTAATAATTAATACCTGCATGTCAATAAATTCTCTGACAGATGCTAAGTTAATTAAAGTACAAATGATACGTGATGAGTGGATATCAACAGCAATCATAGATAGATAATGATTTCAGTTTGATCTCATCTTAACATCTCATTTTTCTTTCTCTCTATACTTATATTTGAAACTATGAGTATATGAATCAATCATGCGCATAATAAGAATATGTACTATTGTACAAACGTAATTATATCTATCATATGCAACCTAGTCAATATAATAATAAGCAAAAGAATGGTCAATGTCCAAATATATATATATATATAGATGAATCTGTTTCTCATTTAGACTCTATTGTTTTATCTCTTACTTGCTACAAAAATGATTCGATAGAGTGATAGACGAGTGTCTGGAGTATCGTCATTTAATAATCAATGACTTGATCAATGTCGTGTCCATCTATAAATCAATCATAGTTACTACTAACAAATTCATCTTGTCTATATGTCAATGATAAATTCATATGTTCATTTAGATGTCGTCTTATCAATGACAAGAATAGATATTTACAAAATAAAAATATCGGATCAAAAACGTTTGCGATACGGAAGGGGGAGGAGGGGGGGGGGAATACAGGTGCTGTATGACCTTCGTTCATATGGTTTCCATTTACAAGTAAGCACAAGAAACGACGATGATTGGTATCTTTCATATAGACATATGTCATGATGATTATGTAACTGATCTGTCATCGAAACACAAACGTCGGCAAAAGTACATACACATGTACCAGATGATATACTGATTATGACAAACGAACATATGTATTCGAGCGTCAATTTAATCCGATCTAATCCATTTCGAGGTGAATTTTTAGTTATAATGATACTAACAACAATCCTTCTTTTTCGACTAATTTAAAACATTTATCAAATAAATTCTTCGAACCTCATTCAATAGAGTTCTCTTATTTCTCAATGTCACTCTACAGATCGATAATATAATATTGAAATTAGAGAAGCAGATGTCTGACTGAATTACTCGATGTTTTCTATGTAACTAGTTCTTTTTTATTGTCTCGTCAAGATACATATCTTTTGATTTATATTGAATAAATAAGTAAAAACAATGATCTTTCATCCTTGAATATAAATGTTACATTAAGTTTGACAAACAGATATTTCTATGATAGTATCTGTTTAATAATTAATAAACATAATCTGATATACATATATATTCGATTTATTATTAATATTAATAGATAAATCTTTTATTATTGATTGACTAATAACATCCAATGTAATAATTCTTATTTAATAACATTTTAAATTATTAATATGTAATATAAAAAAAAAATTGCCTCAGCTATATTTCTTGTTTTTATGATTCTCTATTAATAACATAATATAAATTATCCGACCAACTGTTGTCCTTGATAATAATGTATATAATTATTTTTACACCATATATTCTTTTATTCCTTTTAGAATGGGATTTCTTGTTTACTTCATAAATTATAAGACATGCAAGTTGATATTTTTCTATAAACGTCGTCTTTGAATCTGAATGAGTTAAATATAAAACTTATTCATTAGGCATACTTTATATAGATTAAAAAAAGCTCAGAAATGTAAGTATTCATTTGTAAAATTGCACTGAATAATAACTAAATTAGTTATATTGTATGTAATCTAAAATACATTGTACTTGAAATGACGTTAGTAGCTTTTTTTAAGAATCTAATCGAAAATTAAACTCTTATATATATTTTTATCATGACTTTGTTCTTATGTTTATATATGACCATGAAAATCATGTAAAGAAGTTAATGATGATGATTTTCTTTGTTTGCTCTACTAATAATTAAATAATCTTCAATAGGATGATAACATATTCTTTTTATTATTCACTGTTATATATTTGTACAAAGAAGAAAAAAAAAACAAACTGTAGACGAAAAAAATACAAACAATTGTATGTTATATCCACAAGCACAGAATTGACAAATCGACAGTGATTATTTCCATTAACCCTACCTGAGAAATGGAGAATAAAAAAATCACGATAAAACTATATACACAGATAGGTAAAAAAAACTAACTAAAAAATTTACTGAATAAACTATGTCATCGAATAGAACATTTGTTAGTAAATAAATATACTTATATATATATACAGTCAAAAAAAAGAGCGTTATACGGTCATATTAATGATGTGATGAAGCAAAAAGTTCACAACAATAAAAAGCATGTAACATCCAAACAACACACATACATATGGTAAATTTCCTGAGTTAAGTTGTTCTCTTTAGTTTTGCTTATTTTTTCTCTTTCTCGATTTTTCAAGATATATTTTATATTTTTTGCATCTGACGATAAACAAAAAAGAAATTGAAATAGAAAGAGAAAGAGAAAATTCTTGTTTTTTTCGTCTTTGGCTATTTTACTTTTCGCTACGTATAACAACACTCTTGTATTCCATATCAGTTAAATAACGAGGAATAATATGCGTAAAACACATGAACAAAAAAAACAAAACACATTTTACATACAAAAATTGTCAATATTGAAAATATAAATGGAAAGAATATAAAAAAATATGTCATCGACGATTTTTTTATTTTTTGTCATTTTCATTTTACTGCTCCATACGAAATGCATCATCACAAATATTCGGATCAACAGATAAATCAACCGTATTGAGCAACTGAATAAGAAATTTTGTTTGTTTTTGTATTAAGAAAAAAAACTTACGAAATCTGTATTTAAATCATTTGCATCAATTAAATGATCGAATGGATTGATAAAATCATTTGCTAATTCTTTCGATAAATCTAATTTTGAACTGTCAGGATCTAGAAAAATAAAAACAAATAATAATTCTATGTAAGACACGTTACTGACAGATATAAATCCATAATACTGTTGATTATATAAATGTATTCTATCTCAAATTATAATATAGACTGTAATATCGTGTAATTAGGATTTTGTTTTATAAATGTGAAAGTTCGTTAAGTCTCAAAAGATATCCAAAACATTATCTCGTAGGAATTTTACTATTCACAAAACACGCGATATGATTCATTTTTAACATAATATTGTTTGGGGTCATAGATTACCTTGTATACTCAAGTGACTATTGTTATAAACATTAAAAAAACTGTTTATGGATAAAAATTATGAAATATATCTTCTATTCGACGAAAAAACCTATTTGTTAACGATGTAGAAAGATTCATTATTATCGATTAGAATGTACTCCGAGTATAAAATTGTCGATTTACGTCAAATGCAACTTCACATTTGCTTAGAATATATCTTAAATGGTTTCTTTTAATGTATAAGTTTGTTTTTTAGTCTATGACAAATTTTTACCAGTTAGAATAATATCCGGAATAGTTGGACTTTTCTGATTGACATTTGTCTTTATATTCACTGGTGATTGATTATGACAATATGATGGTGACCTGAATAGAAAAAAACATTTTTTTTTCATTATTTAAAATAGAAGAAAGATAAATAAAACATTACATATCATCGATGAATGCTGCATAAAAATCTCTTTGTCTAAGACCATTTGTAACACCTGGCGTTGTTGGAAGTGAATGGTTATTATTTTGATGTGATGATGGTGGAGATGGTTGTTGTTGTGAAGAATAATAATTATTATCCTAAATGATACAAGTTTTTTGAAATGAAAGAAAAAAAAACATTCTGTTACCAAATTAATCTGATCAAAATGATTTGGTAATGTAAAATAAGGTTGTTGATTATCTGTGGATTGTTGTTGTGGCGAAAATGGAGAAAGTTCATTACCAAGATTTGGTAATAAATGTGGTGAATTTTGTGGAGAATAATTTGGAATAGATGGAGGACTTTGTGGTTCAACACGATAATGATTCTGTTGAGTCTTTAATAATTTAAATTACAAAATAAAAATAAATATGAGAAAAATTTACGGAAGATATATCAGGCGTCGGTGAATTTTGTCGACGTGGTGATCCTTGTTTTCCATCACCAATTGGACTATGACGTCGACGAATACTTGGACTTGGTTTCAATGGTCCACTACGTGATGGTAATTGTTGTTGTGGACCCTAAATAACGACATTTTTCAAAATAACATTCTTTTTTTTCTATTCATAAACAAATACCAGAGCAAATAAATCCCCATCTCCATTTTCGTGTGGAGAAGGTGAACGTAAGAAATGTTGTTGTTGTTGTTGTTGTGATGGATTTGTTGAAAATGATAATTGTTGATTATTGTAAACATTTCCATTGCGTAAATCAGGTAATGAACCACCATTACCAATACGTGAATTTTGATTAGGTGGTAACATAAGAACATTTGAATTATTATTTCCACAACTAAAACGTGGTCCTAGTTGTGTATGCGTATTATTATTATTAGTTGATGATGAAGATGCAATAGGTTGTTGTGTTGATAGATAAAACATATTACCTTGATCATCACAATAATTATTATTATTATTTAAGTCATAATAATGATTTGATTGAACTTGTAAATGTTGATGATGATGATGATGATGAGCATTATTATATGAAGATGCTTCTAATTTAATATCATTCAAACCAAAATTAAGTTGTTGATCTAAATCAATAAATAACTTCAAAAGGAATTCAAAAAAAAACAAGACTAACTAGGATCGTTATTATCAATTTGTGTATGATAATGAGTGAAATTTGATGGCATCATAGATGGAAGTGATGAATCCGAATGAATTCTATGAAAAAAAAATAGAATTTCTTTTTTTTTTATCTTCTTCTATTACCTTCTCCATGATGGATTATCAGGTGGTATTAATAATCGATCAGAGCCATTATTATTTTCTCCCTAAATAAAAAAAATTAATTAAAATGTATATCTATTAAAGTATTAATAAACATACTTTGCAAGATTGATTTGTATAATTATTACTATCTGAATGATTCAGTCCATTTGTTATCTGATAAAATAAAAACAAAAAATTCGGATGTTTTTTTTTGATTGGATATAAATGTTTTTTTTTTCTTTTACTTCATATTTTCGTGTTGGTACATCTAATTTTCTTTTTGTTGATGATACTCCATCAGCTCTCTAGAACAAATATATATTATTTATCTCTAGATTTTTTTTTAACTTCTTAGATCTATGTTTATATACTTGTTTAGCAGCTTCAACTTCGGTAATAATCGTATTAAATGCTGCATCATCTTCTGCTTGTTTCTGTTGTATTAACGCGATTTTTTCAGCAAATTTACGTGGACTAGTCATCACGAGTATTTAATATTATTGGGTAAAACAGAATAAGGTATAATATATTAAAAGAACCAAGAAGTAGTAGGTGAGAAACAAGTTGAATATGTAGTCAGCAGAAAGGAAGGAGAAAAAAAAAGAAAAGAAAAGAAAAGAAAGCAAAAGAAAAGTATAAAAGGCAAAAAACCTAAAAAACAAAAGTAAGCGAAATATATGTATAAAAAAGAAGAGAAAAAAAAGAGGCACGTCGCTTACCGAGCAATCTATTTGTCAACACACGTCGATAAAAAATGAATCCATTCTTCATCAAACTTCAACGATGAAAATATGACATAGTGATCTTTGTTGTTTATTTAAATATCTAAAAATGCGAAAAGAAAGAAAAAAAAGCATGACTTTCAAGTGCAAAACAAGTTCCTCAATTCGTTCGTTCGGTTTTTGTTTATTTTTGTTCTTTTCAGACGATGATAATGAACAGACTAAAAATGTAGGCGTATGACATATAATTAAAATACTATCCAAGTGGAAACAATGATAAAGAGTATTTAGGGTTAGTCTCAAAAGAATACATGAAAAAAGAAAATGTAAATTAATCAACTAATGTGACATGTATGTGTTTTATTGAAGATTCTTGTTCTTTTTTTTTCTTTACTGATGAATTTAACTCAAGGTATATATATATATATATATGTTTTTCTCTTTTTGGCAATAAGTTAACCAATTAGATTAATGAATTAGAATTTATTAATGTCTAATTTAAATAAATAACAATTTTGTAAGTAAGACATACTTTGTTAAGATATTCTATTTTGAGTTATTTACTAAATACTCTATCGTCGAGTATACATTGGAGATTGAGTCAACCAATAAAAATTTGTTTAAAACTAAAGAATTTATCAATCAATATGCTTATTTTCTCACGAGATTGGTTATCTCAAATGATTACAATTCAATTTTCATTAGTACAGATACAATTCACACAAGAGATTTAGAATTATTTTTAATATATACTTTTCTTCTTTCTTTTTGTTGATTTTTGTAAGATATTTTTTTTTGTATTAAGACTAAAAACATATTTGAAGAAGAATAAGAGATCAAAATAAAACAAATTGTTCTATAGAATACATACCAAAAACAAAGATTATTTATAATAAACAGAAATATAACTTTAACATTTATTAGTGTTATGTTATAAATATCTATATTAGCTTTTATCATGAGACTCTTTTCAACGATAAACTAATTAATAATACGATTCACTGAAACGAGTTAAAATGAGTAGCTTTCTTTTTATATAGTAATAAAATTCTAAATAATTAAATACTTTTAATTAGAACGCAGACTAGATTCTATTATTAGTACATCATAATTACTTGTTCGCATTATTAAAGAAAAATAACAATATATTCAAAATTTAAACAAGTACACTTTTCCACATGAAAGATCTAATATCGCACTCTCGTTATTCATATAGAATAGATTCGGAAATTAATTTCGAACTGTTATTAGTAGCACGACAAAAAAAAAGTTTTCAGAGTGTACTCAAGTAATCACACATCTTTAAATACGATTATACAAATAATGCTACTAGCGATGTTTCTAATAACAACATTATTTATTTATATAAAATTATTTTAGATCAATGTCGACACGTCGTTTTGAAATAACACCTGTACCCGAATCGCCTTCTAGTAATTCATCATCTCTACCAGAGATAATTCCATTAATTCATATTGAAAATGAAATTCCACCGCCCCCACCACCAATACCAACTTCTCTTCCATCAAACAATGGAAAAACGAATCGATTAACATCAGGTTTATTTGCTACAATGTTAAAACGAAAAGCTCTAGATGCTCGTCGTCGTGTTACACTTGCATCTGCATTTGCATCTATGGGTCATCAAATAAATAAAAGTTCATCAGCTGAAATTCTTCATAAACATGAATCAATATCTTCACATAGTCAAACTAATCATGGATACAATACTGAAAATACTGAATCTGATGTATATTCAACAACACATTCAAATAATTATGATTCAAATCCGTCAAGTATAACAAATAAATTTCTTCAAGAACTTCGTACGAAACGTCGTGAATTACTTGAAAAACGTAAACATATATCAATTGATACACGTATTGATTTAAATCGTCAATTAAAAAATCAAAGACAAATTTTACGTGCACAAGATATTTTTGCTGTACATTTTCAATTAAATGATGATGATAATGACGATAGTTTATTATTATCATCATCACAAACGAATCTTTATACAGAAGAATCTCAAGAAAAAATTCGTAATGAAATTTATAATGAATTAAATCGTCAACAAATGAAACAATACCGTAAACATAATCGACATTTATTCTTTGGTCGATCATTACTATTGCTTATGACATCATTATTTGCATTCATGAGTTTAACATTAATTTATGTTGTTATTGATTTATATAATCGATCAAAGAATTTAGATGCTAAATTACCAGACTATCAGTTTCAACCAATACCTGATGTAAAACCATTTACTGTTTCTTAATCAGATAGAGAATATCGATGAAGAATGTTATTCTAGTCCCGTATTAGATAGATACGAAGCATGTTTAATGCTCAATACAATTCATCTGTCACAGTTTTTATTTCTTATTTGTAATCTACTTGCTAATTTACATATACGCACCTGTAACGTTCTTGTTTTTTTTTGTAATAATGATTATATGAATAGTCAATGCAATATTTACCTGTAGTCAGTGTTTTTCACAAATAAATAATGAGTTACATCTTTACAATGATATGTAAATGTCTTTTTGTCTTTTCTTATAATTGTTAAAGTATAATTTGATTAGTTTCCTACCGTCTATATATCATATACTAATCGGTTTTTACATATTTATACCATTGATTGTATACAATTCATCGAATTGATTCAAAATATTCTCATTTATTTACGAAATAAATAAAAATACAAATTACAAAAAATGAATCAATTAATCTCGGTGAATCATTGTATTGTAAAAGAGCAGGTAATGGTTGTCGTCTGGGCTCAGTCACATAAAACTGCCATTACGATCGGCTTCTTTAAAAAAACTAAATTCTTTCAAAGAAAGGGTGGATGTGTTGGTATTGATCTTGTATTCGCTTTAATGGAAAGCAATTAACAGCTATGCGAATAGCAGAGAACAACAATTAAGAGAAACACGCACAACAGCTACAAAGTACTTCATCGACCAAACATTTCGTCGAAAATAAATTATTGAAAAATTGATCATGTCAAGAAACTTATTTTTCTAAGAAAAGATAGATTATTTCATGTTTATCTAACAATAGGATCTTGAACGTGTGGGTGTGGTTTAAAAATGAAGATAATCACATCCATACCCACACTCTTGTATTTCATAATAACAATAGATAAGAAAGGACAAAGTAATTATCTCTCGTCGACGAAATGTTATGTCGACGAAATTCTTTGTTGGCAAAATGCTTTTTGACGGAAAATATAGGATTCGATCGTTTCAGTGAAAAGCATCATACTATAAAGTTAAGGACTCAAAAACTACCGAAGACAGAAGATGATATATTACATGTGAGGGTTAGACAACTTTTTCATCGGTGACAAAAATGACTATTTCAAGCGGAAAAAATACTACCCGATCAAAAATGAAATTTTACTTCTAATTAAAAAAACACCGTTGTAATCACAACTCGTTGTTTCAACCAATGCATAATGAAGGTAGTAGGTTAGCAACTTGATAAAAAAGTGGAAATGATTGCGATGAATGTGATTTAAATAATGAGGAGAAAGATTAAAATAGATCCAAGTTATTACGACAGCATCCGCCATCGATGAAAGTAAAAAGTATACCATTTCTTTTACCGTATGTTGCGATCGTATCCATACGGTATCTCGATGAGTATATACATATATATCTTCATTAGTTATATATTAACAGAAAGGAAAGAAAAAGTATTTTTGTCCCGAACGACAGTTTTCCGCCTATAATAAACATTTCTCTCACCGATCGAAAATTTATCAACTGTTGATAACAGTTTATGATATTTATACTAATGTTACTTCTCTTTTCTTCTCATTCTTAGAAAGAAGAACTTTCATTTTCTGCCAGTATCTTTTTCTTCAATATAAATGCATCAGTATCTTATACACTAGACTGTTTCTTATTTAGAAATAAAACTTCTAGTTTTAAATGTCGAAAAGCAAGGAACAGATAAAAACTATATTATGCAGTGATGACGACAGGGATTTGAATAAGTTAGGTGGTCCAAACAGGTTAACTCATCTGCAGGTGCGCCAGTATTTGGATATACTCGATGGCGATAATGAACGAACATGTACGTTTGATTGGTACGATGCACAAGCATTTAATGATAAGCATCTTGAATATTATGTCTATTCATTCGTAGGCTCTATTGAGCGTCTTATGAATCCGCCTGATGCCTTTTGTGTACAACAAAAAGCGAATGTTTATTATTTTACAAAATGTGGAAAATGTGATTATATTATCTTAACAAATCGCGACATTGGAAATAGACTTGTCTGTATGAATCCACAAATTAGATGTGGCTATAATAATCATGCTAAACCACTTTCTAATGATTCATTCATGACTGATGTTCTACAATTAGTAAATGAACATTTAAATTAAACTTAACACAAAAAATAAAATGGTATTTTATTTTTCTGTTTTTTTATCATTAATAAAAGTTTAAAAAATTCAGTGAACATAAAAACGAATGAAAATAATCTTTATAAATTATTTAAAAACTGTAAATGAAAGTTTTTAGAATAGAGCTATAGGATTTTATTTCAATCATTATTAACATAATATAGCAAAAAAAGCCTGCTCGATATCATCCGTTGTCTCAAGTTGATCTTACAATTCTATTTCAGTATAATGAGTTACAGTTAGTGGCATGGAACAAGACAAACCGATATTCACATCGACAAAATAATTCACATCCGAACGCATAGCTTGTACTAAAACAGGTTTCTAGCTACATTAGAGTAATAATTGTCAACACCGCGAGTGATTCTCGTTTCATAATGCGCATATTTTGATGAAAAAAAAAGAATATATATTATCTGGTTTTTTTTCTCTTGAAATATGTATCAACATTAGACTATGTCGAGGAGATTTAAAAATCAGACTCAATTTCTGAAAATCGATCAATACTGGAATCACAAATATAACCTCTTTTTAGATTATTTGACTCTGATTATCATTATTATATAATGCAAGTATGTAGAGAATAAAGGCGCACACCAAAAGTTCCCTATAGAACTTACAAAGATTAGATCATGCTGACTGGTTCTTCAGAAACAACAGTGAATTATAATCAGTAGCAGACTTACTTCTCATGTACAGAAAATCCGATTATTTTATTGAATTCTTATCGAGAACATAATCAATCAATACTTACTATAAGCATATATATTCCACATAATGAAAACACATGCTAACATAACTGTTACAGTAGCAAGATTAGCGACTACTTCTTCTCTTTTTATATTTCCATATCAGGCAATGTATTCGTTGCTGATACATTACTTTAATATCTCTTGATAATAATTTGTACAGTTGCTGCACACAGAATTTTTGGAAGTATAATAACAAAAACTGTTTGTAGATGTGTTTATCCAAAAAAGCAAAGCAATTCAGACTCAATTGTATTGATACTTACATCAAGAATTTCATCACCTCATACTACGAGCTGCACAAATAAGAATAAGTTTTGTTCAATCGATATTATCAATTTTAATTGTTTTGTAGAATATTTTCTAGGTAATACAGTATATTTGAATATCATCAGATAGTTTCTAAGCTATCGAGCGTTCCTTGACGAGGACCTTTAAACATATTACTCCTTATTAATAATTGTGCCATTTGAAAAAAAAGACTATACTTAATAATTAATGTACATCAAATAACTTCTAGACACTACTTGCTGATGGAAGTATTCTGTCTGTATGACAATTAGTTATGCTTGATTGATTTTTCGTGCGAAGGTGATTGATTCAAACAATAATTCCCAAATATCAATTATATTCACCAAAATAATCTGTATTTAAAACATGAGAGTTGTTGGGAAAAAAAGCTTGTGATTAACTCGTTGGTTGATATTTTATTCGACTGATATTTTTGAAGCAATTGTGTATAACGATATCATAAGTTTATATCATGGTTAACATAGACATGCCATCTGCCGACAGCTGGTTATTGATTGGTGATAGGTAGACTACTAGTCAATCGATTAGTTATATGGATGGCTAGATAAGGATAAATTGTTATTATTACTTTCATTTTTTATATTTTTTATTGTTTGTTACTTAACTACATTAATTATGTCAGCGGAACGAAGCGCTTTCTCATGTGATACATTTGTTGTTTTACCACCATTAACAGATTCAAATTTTTGTATATTTGGTAAAAATTCTGATCGTCCAGAAAATGAAGTTCAAGAAGTTATTTTTGTTTCTGATGAACATACAAGTGATAATAAAGATTATGTTCAAGTATAATTTTTTATTTTCCTAAGATTTTACATTCGAGAAATATATGTATATTTATTTTTAATTTAGTGTACTCATATACAAGTTCCACAGATATCAAAAACTTATCGATGTGTTTTATCAAAGCCAGCTTGGTGTTGGGGCGCAGAAATGGGAGCTAATGAACATGGTGTATGCATTGGAAATGAAGCTGTATTTTCAAAAGTACCATATGAAACACGAGAGAATGCATTAACTGGTCTTGATATTGTTCGGTTAGTAGTTACTATAAAAAGCTTAGAGAATATTGAATAGACATCGTTTTAATATTAAAAGTTCGAGAGAAAAAAATAATTCAAGTTAAATTTTTAAATTTTTGAAAAAAAACTATTTTGTTTTATTTGCACTTAAATTGAATAAAACATTTTTTATAATCATATGTTCGAAGTAGACAAACACCTTAGATAAGAATAACATTCGTAAAAATTTATTCTAAACATTGGAATGTCAGTATGGTATGATAGTACTGAGAAAAGTGTTGTTAAGTATTACAGAATCACTATATCTTCTAAAATACTCGTAAAAAATAAATTACGAATATTAACATGACTTTTGATTTAAAACTATCACACTAGATTCACTGTCTTCCATTAAAAGCTGAGTCCTGAATTCGTATTACGATGGTTACATTAACAAATAGTAGTACTTTCTGATCATGAAAAGTTTAAAAACATCTTGACATACCTTTTGTTCCAAATATTACTAGGCGTTTCTTTGTACGATCGTTGTTTTGATAAATAGATTCGAAATTCAGTACAGTATGACAAACCTAACTGTAATTTTCGGGATGATATTAAAATCCCGAAGAAAAAACCTCATAAACAAGAATAAAGAAAAAAGGAAATCTCGAAAAGCCAGAAGATCAAAAGAGAAAATTTCGAAAAACCATCTTGAGGGTGTGGGT
>CAJNOI010001207.1:0-17694 GCA_905250115.1 Adineta steineri | reverse complement strand
CTAAAAAAAATACAATGAATTAAAAATAAAATTAAATCGGCTGGATTTTATTTATAAATAAAAAAAATAAATTTTCAATTAATTAATTAATACGACACAAAAAAAAGAAAGACTATTGTTCAATCACTGGTTAAAATTATTGATCCATGCTTATAGTATCATTCCCTGTCATAAGTTGACGAAGAACAAGTTTCTTATAAATACCATCCTCTTTCGCAATAAGAGAATCATGAGTACCCTATAAATATAGAATATAAAACTTCAGTATATAAATCTTTAAAGTACAAAGATTTACCTGTTCAACTATTGTTCCTTGATTAATAACAATAACTACATCTGCATTACGTACAGTTGATAAACGATGTGCAATAACTAAAACTGTACGATCGATCATTGCTCGTTCAATAGCTTCTTGTACGAAATGTTCACTTTCAGCATCGAGTGCACTTGTTGCTTCATCAAGTAATAATAATTTTGGACTCATTAATAATGCTCGTGCAACTAAAATGAATATTATATTTTTTTTACCTATATATATATATAAATATATTCGTTCATTTACTTGCTATTCGTTGTCGTTGTCCACCAGATAAACGAACACCACGTTCACCAACTAATGTATCATATTTATTTTCAAATTGTTCAATAAAATCATGAGCATTTGCTTGTTTAGCAACAGAATGAATCTCATCCAATGAAATATCTGTTCTATCAAGACCAAATGTAATATTATCACGTATTGAACATGCAAATAATGTAGGTTCTTGATTAACAAATGAAACATTTTCACGTAACCATTTAGGATCAATAGATGTTAATGGATGTGAACCAAAATAGATCGTTCCAGAATCCGGATCATAGAATCGTTCAATAAGTGAAGCAATTGTACTTTTACCACCACCTGATGGTCCAACTAAAGCAACTTTTTGTCCAGATTTAATTTCAAATGTTATATCACGAAGAACTTGTTGATCTGATCGTGTTGGATACGTAAAAAAGAGTTTATCAACACGTATGCTTCCATCAAAATCATCCGGCTTAATCGAACACTCATGAGTTGATGTTGCAGGAATTTTTGGTATACGATCAAG
This sequence comes from Adineta steineri, assembly GCA_905250115.1. Classification (NCBI taxonomy): domain Eukaryota; kingdom Metazoa; phylum Rotifera; class Eurotatoria; order Adinetida; family Adinetidae; genus Adineta; species Adineta steineri. The sequence goes on along the minus strand of CAJNOI010001207.1, from coordinate 16,603 downwards.
TAAATCGAATAAACGTTCACTAGCACCAGCCGCTTGCATAAAATCTTGAAAAAAAAATAGATTTCTATAAAAATAAATCTAAAATATGAGCTCTTACCACCAAATAATGAAGCTAGCATACCAAATGCAACTGCTACTTGCAACAAATACATTAAAAATGAAGCAAGAGTTCCAGTAGATAATTTTCTTTCATGAACTAATTTTCCCCCATACCACATAACAAGAGCAATACCGCCAGCTGCTAAGAAACCAACTAAACCCATAAATAATCCACTATTCAATGCTAATTTTTTTCCAACTTGATATGATTTTAATAAATTCTCGTGATAATGATTGCTAATTCTTTTTTCTGCACCAAATATACGTATAGTTCCTATATAATCAAATATTTCTTATTATCTATAGGGAAAACAAAAGGGTCCTTACGAATATTTGATATTGATTCTTCAGATGTTGTTCCAGCTCCTGCTAATTCATCTTGAAATTGTTTTCGTAATTTTCGTACAATAATTCCATATTGTCTTGAAAAAAGTATTATAACTGGTACAATTACCATTAAGACAAGTGTTAATGATACTTCTAAATAAAACATAACAACAAGACTACCAGCAATTTGTAGAAAAGATCGAAGAAGCATCGATATATTAACTGTCACTGCATTTTGTAAGACTTGTGTATCACTCGATAAACGATTTGTTAATTCACCGGTACGTGTAATATCAAAGAAACCAACTTCTTGTTTTATAATCGAATCAAATATATTTTGACGCAGACGATAAACAACTCTCCTGAAGAAAATCAAACAAATGAAATTAATTTATATGAAGAATATTTTTCTCTAAACTTACTGTCCAGCTAATTCAAATACCCATGAACGAAGAAATGATGCTATAGCACCTACACAATTAATTCCAAATAATATAAGAACATCATTTGTAACGGGACGCATAGAATCAGATGTTAATGCATCATCAACAATTCTACCAAAAAAATATGGTTGAACAATTTGTGTTAAACTTGATAGGAGTAAAAATAATGTTCCAGTAATAAGAAATGGACGTTCAGATTTTGATAATGAAAATAATCGTTTTAAATCAACTTTTTTTTTTGTTGATCGTGGTTGTTCAAGTAATTTAACTCGTGATAAATATGGTATCATTAAAATCATACCAATAAATTCAATGGAGGAAAATACAAGAAATACATAAACAGTTGATAAATAAAGTTTACTTAAATGAAATGCACGTAAAACAAATATTAATTTAATTATGGCAAATGCTAATGAACAAATTGATAGAAAAATCAATGAAACTATATAAAAATAACGAATAAATATAAATAATGGACGAGAATTTGGTTGATATAAACGAGCAATAATAAATGTTTCTAATTCTGTTAGAAAAATAATTAATAAAATAAATTTCGAGATTGATATCGCAACAAGATCAAATATAGATGTTGTTAAACGATAATGTATTATATCATCAATAAGCGAATGTGTTGAAGTACCAACTAACCAAATGATAAGTATTGTAACAAATTCAACGAAAAGAAGAATACGAATAATATTCGTTAAACGATAACGAGAAATCGATGGAACAAGAATAGTATCAACATTAGGTGTTGATAATATAGGATTGTCATTTAATAATGGAGTTTGATCATTGTCTGATGTTACATCAAGAATAGGAACATCATCATCGTTAGAATTATTCGACGTCATGCTATCTTAGAAAAGAAAAAAATGTTTAATATTTAATTTATTAATATATTTTTTTGTTTATCTAGAGATTAGTATATATCGTTTATTCTCATAGGATTAATAATAAAACATTGAATAACAAACTATTACAAAAAAAAACTTAATTCACTATTTTAACGAACAAGATATGACTACCAATTACTTGTTTTTTTCTATAGCACTCATCGTTATACATCTCGATAGGAATAGTCAAAATATAGAACATTAGTGTTTTTATTAAGACTAGCAGAAAATATTATTGAGTTCATTGAAAAAACACGTCATTAATTAAATAATACTACCGATCAATGATTTTAAACTACGTGTGTTTAGTACCGTATTTATATACCTTTTCTCGCCTCAGGACTCAAATATATTTTTATCTAAATTTTAGAATGTGTTTATCACTCGAAAATACACACGAATATAAACGTCTGAAGTATGAGTAATAATATGATCAATGTCATACTTAAAAGTACTTAGAGTATGAGAACCATTTTGAATTATATGGTTACATCACCTATTTATCAACTATTATGTAAAATGTGTCCGAAGCACAAATCAAGAAATATATCGTGACGGCAGAAATATATAACAAACTTCAACAATGATTAATTTCTTCTTCTATCTTAATCCTATGTAAGTATGACAATAACATCTATTTTTGTTAACTTTTTATAATAACATATATTCCATGATAATTATAGGTGACGCTCTATACTCAAATATAGTGGTCTAGATACTATCGGATGAACTTAAAAAGACTTGCAATTGCCTTATATGTTACTATTCCTTAGAATTTATGAAAAAATAAATTTAGATCTCAATTAAAATATATGCTGATATTTTTTAATCTGTCGATCAACGAAAAAAAGTTTGATTTATGTCAAAAAAGATAAGCAATTGTCAAATATATAAAAATGACTCACTTGTTTAATTAAACTATAAAAAAATAAATATCAATCACAGTTTAAATAAGAAAATATATATGTTTAATATTGAACTAATCCATCATTCTCAATAATAGATCGATGTTAAATTTGTTGTTTTAAAAGTTCATTAATTTTGAAATGTCACTAGGATCTTTAGTTTACATTATTGTTTATACATAAATAATATCAACGATATTTTTTCATTGGATAATAAAAGAAACCAATTAGGTCTTGTCAGATGAATATTTCTTTCTAGCTAATTACCAATGTTTATCATTCTTGTTCTAAATAAGAATGTCATCTGAAAATTTTGCTAAAAATAAAACTCAACTACAATAAATAAATACTTTTATCTTGTTCTTCTCCTAAAGATGACACTAGTTTTATATTTATTTCCACTGACATATATATTATTTCATCTATTCTCTTTGACAGAAACGTTAATGAAAAAAATTACCTTTTTTTTTTTTCATTCTTTTATAGAATTCTTCTTTTTTAATTATGTCAATTTTAAATAAAAAAATTCCATCAGTTCCGTCAACACCACGAAATAATCAAATATCATCATCAAAAAATTCTGTGACATCAATTATTCGTCGTGCATCAAATCTTTTAACACAACGTACAACTTCATTTGGTGGACCAAATACAACAACATCATTATTAAAAAATAAATGTCCACCATTAGATGGTGAAATTGTATTTTCAAAAAATAATATTTGTGTTCATCCACCATCACGTTTACATTCATATACACTTCATCATCCTGGATATTTATGTATTAAATGTCAAAATAGTCCAGAATTTGGTTCAACATTAATTTTAACCTGGATACCAAATTCAACATTAAAAAATCGTTCAAATACATCTCAACAATCGCCAACATCTGATGAAATATCATCACCATCAATAAATACAAATCTTGATCAACCTCCAACATCAACTCCACGTCATTCATTATCAAGAACAATTGATAGTGGATATCATGCATCGAATTCTAATCATCCGCTATTATCACCTATTGAACAAGAAGAAATTCTTGATCGTCGTCATTCATCTGATGATCAATATGAAGATGCTTTAGATGATAAATCTTATATGAGACAAGAATCCATTACATCTGATTTAACTGAAGGACCTGATGAAATTCTTGATGAACAAGATGTTGATGATGCATTTGATAGTATTGAAACAAATGATCAATCATCAAATCGTGTTATTGATGATAGTTTACCATTTATGAAAGAAACGAATTCATGGAAAAATGCGACAGGTATATGTGAACCAAATTCTTCAATGATCGAAGATGATGAAGCAATACGAACTGTTGCTGAACAATTTTGTGGTGTTTTTTCTGTTGATCTTGGTAAAATGCGTTCATTACGTTTATTTTATTGTGATGATACACCATCAAATGCAAGTGGTAGTGGACAATTAGTTATAGCATCATGTGAATCTCAATATAAAGTACTTCATTTTCATAATGGTGGTTTAGATCGTTTAATTGAAATCTTAAATGAATGGAATTTATTTGCTTATGAAAAAACTCGTCGTGGTTTTGCTAATTGTCATCAATTTAATGTTGTTCGTCCAACAATTGATTCAAGTGATTTACATCCAGAAGAAGGTTGTTATCATTTAATCACTATAGATAATTGGAGAACTTATATGAATTCAGTCGGACAAATTGAAGATAATCATCAATTACGAAAAGTAAATTAACTTGTTTTTTTTGTTTTATCTTAAATCAAATCATTTATGCAGAATATGTCATACTGCTCTCATGATCAAAGAAACGATATGTTTGATCAAAAATTTTTCCTTGAAATTGAGTCTAAATTTTGTTTTATGCAGAAGTACGAAGCAGATCATTTACTACAACTTTTAGTTTATGCAAAGTCATTTCGACCGGAAATGAAATCGTATTTCCGTAAAATTACAATTAAAACTAAATTATATATCATAAAAAATCATTTCCAAATGCTTTTTTATTTTTTGTTTAGACTATATTTTTTGCTGGTATTGATCCTAGTATAGCACGTGAAGTATGGCCATTTTTACTTCATCTCTATCCATTTGATTCAACATTTGATCAACGTGAACAAATTCGTCATAATAAATTTATACATTATCAAAAAATTCGAGCACGACGGTAATAGAATTATTTTAAAATTGTTTTTTCCTATTTTGTTCGATATAGAGAAGCAGCTATCAATGATCCTGAACAAGTTCAATTTTTTCATGATGTTGAAGCTATTATTGAAAAAGATGTTGTACGTACTGATCGTTCACATCCATATTTCAAGGGTGATGATAATCCAAATTTAAGAGTGATGAAGTAAAGAATAAAATTTTTGGTTTATTTTTGCAAAAATAATTTTTTTCTTTAGAGAAATTCTTATGAATTACGCAGCCTATTGTCCAACAATGGGTTATAATCAAGGTATGTCTGATCTATTAGCACCAATATTAACATTGATTCAAAATGAATCGGATGCATTTTGGTGTTTTGTTGGACTTATGAATCGAACAATATTTATATCAACACCAACAGATGATGTTATGGAGAAACAATTAGTAAATTTTTCATTAAAATATTAAAAATATCTTCTTGTTTTGTTTTCTAGAGATATCTTCGTGAACTTTTATCATTGATGTTACCTGCCTTCCATGAACATTGTTCCGAATTATCTGATGGACTTGATTTACTTTTTGCACATCGATGGATACTATTATGTTTTAAACGTGAATTTCCTGAACGAGGTTTGTATATATATATGTCTTTAGAAGAAAATGATTGATCTTATGTCTATAAATAATATTACGTATTCTAAATTTAAATAATTAATATGCTATGAGAGTGCACCCTTGGGATATATATCATTATTCTCAAAAAAAGAATAATTTTTTTTATATTACAGACAACATATTGTTACTTATGGCAATTTATTTAAAATAAATTTTTCATCTATTTAGAAGCCCTGCGAATGTGGGAAGCATGTTGGTCACATTATCAAACTGATTATTTTCATTTATTTATTTGTATAAGTATTATGGCAGTATATGGTGATGATATTGTACAACAAAATCTTGGTACAGATGATATGCTTCTTCATTTTAATAGTCTTGCAATGCATATGAGTGGTTCAATTGTATTGAAAAAAGTATGAAACAAAATTTTAAAAAATTCAATTTTATTTCTTTTTTGTTAAATAGGCTCGTAGTTTACTCTATAAATTTCGTTTATTACAACGCATACCTTGTTGTCTTCATGATATATCGGTGCTTGCTGGTCCAGGTTTGCTTTTAATTCGATTTTATTGCATATCAAATGATTTCTTTAGGAAATTGGGATTCACATCATGTTCCACAAATCTATTGTATCTGTACGACTGTTCAAGAAAAAGAACGATGTCCATTTAGTGGTATTTGTATGTGAATATATATTTGTCGTTATTGAATATTATTCTTTTATCATCTAGTCATGTTTTCTTTTTCTCTCATTTAATTACGAACAAAAAAAAATTCTTTATCTCTATTATTTGTAAGCGAATCTCTTATGATACTCATAACTTTCTATATTTTAAATTTAATCATTTTCTTTCTTGTCTTTATATATATATAATCTGTCTATCTATCTATCTATATTTAACTCGTTCTCAGGCGCGTATATGTATTGGTGTGTTTACAAGTATATTCCGGTGCATGTCTTATATAAATTCTCCGACGTTTTTTTTTTCTTCTCATTTCCGTTCATTTTTTCTTTTGTTGTAAAAGTTTAGAGAAAATCTTTCTTTTATTTTTTTTTTCTTCGTCGATACTCAATCAGTAGGTTTTTAAAAAAAAGAAGAATTTTTTTTTCGATTCGATTTCCGTTGTTGACTGTGAACAAATACGTTTGAGTGTTGTCTATTTATGTATATGTCTTTTTTTGCGAAAAATGAAGAGTAAAGAAAAACAAAGAAGAAGGCGGAGGAGGAGGAAAAGGGAAAAAATAGTTCATTATTTGCATTCTGATAGAACACAAGGTCTATTTAATGTCATTTTGATGATAATTCTATTTATTGGCGCAAAAGGCCAGTCACAATAATAATAAAAAAGTAAGTCTAATCATTTTTATTGTAGTGATTATAGGAAAAAAACAAAAACATTTTGTAAGTATATCTTTACGACAAGGGGATTTTATATTTATTGACTATAAAATTGATCTTAAATTTTGTTTTTCTATTTTATTGAAAGAAAATCAAATAGAATGAAATTTACTGTTATTAAGTATATTTGTCAATGGTACTTTATTTTTAGCTTATATATATATTAGCAGTTGCGCCTTTCTTTTTTTTTGCGTACGTACATTCGTTATAATTCATTCATTGTATAAAATATATAGATTTCTTTTTATATTCAAAATTAATATTATTATTATATAGTTGTATAGAATCAAACTGATGCCATTTAATATATTCGATTGAGACCATCTGCTGTGAACATTGTAAAATAAAGAACGCAATATATATTAATTCTATTTATCATATTGCATTTTTTATTGTAATATAAAAACAATTTTTGGTACTATTTATCTTCTGTCACTATTGATGAGTGTTATCTTTCTGATGAATAAAAAAACAGATGTAATGAATTTTATTTAGTTAAAATTCTTATATTGATTTACATTCTACGCAATAATCGAGTTGAATCTAAGTGACGAGCATAAAGAACCATCGCATGTCTATTATTGTTAGAGAAAGAGAAGGAGGAACTAAATCCAGCATTCTTCCTTAGCGTGTAACTAACAACCATATTGGTACGTAGTAATCTAAGTACGATTCATGTAGTTAGAATATAAAAAAGGGCGTAGTTTTTTATCCCATCATTCTCTATCTATATATCAATCATGATATATTGTTATAAAACACATGCATTATTGTCGTCACAGATAGGTCGCAAAAGTACGCATAAAAAGGTATATTCGATTTAATTTGATTTTTATCATGATGGATGTAAGGTAGAAATACTTGGGATGCACAGTTAAAAGATTTATTTGCTGTTTTCAACTGTTATTCATTCGTAATAAGGATGTCCTTACGTCTTATAATCACTTTTCAAAGTATTATTAGGAATTAGGATTAATTTTTTTTTAGCTTTTCATTATGAGTCTGAAACTTTTGCTCGTATTAAATGCAAAGTGTCAAATGATGAAACCAAAATCCACTTTTAATTAATATTCTTCGGAAGAAAAAGAAAAAGAATTTCCTTATATATATTCTTGGAAAAGGTGTGCCTGTAAGACCTTGTAGCAAAGGACACGATCAATCTCTCTTATTCTTCTGTCACATTTTTTCTCTCTCTATATCTTATATGAAGAGGAAAAAAACGTTTTTCAGCGACGACATTATTTGTCGAGAAGACGTATCGAACAGAACTATGCCAAGTATTTTATACATAGTCAATAGTAATACATACGTAATTTATGCTTACTCGTTTAATAAAGTAAAATAAATACAATTTCTTAATTTTCAAGAAAATAGTATTATATTTGTAGTAACATTTACCTTTGTATACATTCATTTTTATTATCTTTATTGTGTTTTTGACAGATGCAGTTTTGATTATCTTTTTATGCCATGCTGTTATCATCAACATTATCATTATTGTAACTATAACCTTGTATCAAGTAGAGAAAAGAAAAAAGCATCAACGTTACATATATCGAGTATTGGACGTTGAAGACACATCAAAGAATAATATTCTTATATAACAGATATATGAATGGTAGACAAGGCTGAAAAAAAACTCCAGGACGAAGCAATAGAATCAACTTCTGAAAAAAGAAAACTACGTAAATTAGAAGATGATGAAGAATATGATTATATAACAACACCACCTGATGGTGGTTATGGTTGGGTCGTTCTTATAGCATGTTTTGTAAGTAACTATAAAGATTGTTTGTATATTATAAACTAATATAATGCAATATATTTATGTAGATGATTAATCTAATAGTTGATGGTTTTCTTTATGCATTTGGTGCGTTTTCAAAAGATTTAAAACGTGTCTATAATTGTCAAGAATGGGCTACATCGCTTATTATTTCTCTTGCGTGTGGTTTTTATTTACTTAGTGGTAATTATTTATTTTCTGTAATGTAATATTTATAAAAAAAATTTCGTTTTTGTTGTATTTCAATATAGCACCTGTAGCTTCTGCACTTTGTAATAGATGGGGATGTCGTCCGATTGGTATAATTGGAAGTATTATTGCTTCATTAGCTGTTGCATTATCAATATTTTCACCAAATATTTATATAATGTGGTTATTATTCGGTTGTATTGGTGGAATTGGTATGGGTTTAATCTATCTACCAAGTATTATAATGGTTGGATATTATTTTGAAGATAAACGTGCTATAGCTACAGGTATAGTACATCTATTTTTTTGTTGTTTGCTTAATAATAAAGCTTTCTACTTATAGGTATTGTTACGGCAGGAACAGGAATTGGCTCAATTACGTTTGGACCACTGTCACGAGTTTTATTTAATTCTTTTGGTTGGAAATATGCTTTAGTTACATTAGCTGCTATTCTTCTTTTATGCGTTATTTGTGCTGCTTTGATGGTTCCTTTAAAACCGATAAAAAAACGACGTATACTACAACCAACTGAAATGTAAGTGTGACATTTACCGTTGAATGAATATGTTAAGAAAACTTATTCCGTATGACATGTTTTGTTAAGTGAGATATAATTGATTTGTTAGTTATGCACTAATAGAAGGTTGTCTGGTGATTATATTCCTACATGTATAAGGATTTTAAATTTGTTTTATTTTTCTTATTTGTAGAAATGATGATAATGTCTTTGCACCAACAGTAAGTAGATAATTCTTTTAATTTTATTTCCTTCATATTTCTTATTATAGACAACTTCACCGTTACTCGATCAAACGACCGATTCTAAGGTTGCTATTGCACAAACATCTGTTCATCAATCAAATCCAAATATACATGAAGAAGTAGCAGAAGAATTAATACGAAAACGAAAAGGTTCAATTATTTCAACTAAATCAAGACAAAGTATTAAACTAGATGATGCTGCTCGTCCGTGAGTCTTTTTTCTTTTACTATTATAAGTTTATTTTTTACTGTATAATTTTAATAGTTTATATAAAGAAGATGTACTTTATCAAGGTGATCCGAGAGATTTACCTGAATATCAATCACAACCGGATATACCAACTTATATTCAAGAAACAACAAAAGTACCTGAAGCAAAAGACAAATCACCCATGAAAGCGTTTTGGGATGTTTTTCTTTCTATGACAAATATTAATGTTTTGAACGATAAAAAAATGATTATCATTTGTTTGGTATAGAATTATAGAAGATATATATTTTATATACTTCTTTCTTTCTTTCTTATTCATAAAGGCGAATGTTTGTTCAATGATCGGTTATTATGCACCTTATCTATATATCGTTAAATTCGCAGAGTTAGAAAGATCTATTCCTGAGAAACTTGCTGTATATCTATTATCAGTTATTGGTAAATAAAATCATTTTATTTATCGAATTATTTCGAAGTTTTTTCTTAGGTTTTGCAAATACATTTACTCGTTTTGCATCTGGTTGGATAACAAAGATTCCTCATATGTCGCCATTACTTGTTAATAATATTGGTTTAACAGTAGCTGGAATAGCAACATTACTTATTCCATTTTGTCATACATATATACATCTTATTATATATTGTATCATATGGGGCGGTTTTATAGGTAAGAAGAATATATCATACTGATCGATGTTAAGTTAAAACACATTAATGCAAGATTTGGTTCATCGAAAAATCTAATTACAAGTATAGGATATTGTTTTTGGAATTTATTATATCTCACTTTGATCTAATTACTTCACGCATAAAGTTTGAGCTTAAAAGACAATAATCACTTAAAACAGTTCTATACTAACCGATGAATTTCTATAACATGTGTTTGATTAATCAATAATGTCAATTCTAACTGAATTTTTCTATTATTTTTCTAGCATTTCATGTATCATTAAGTCCAGTTATTGTTTGTGAAATAGTTGGTCTTGAACGGTACAGTAGTGCATTAGGTTTAACTTTAATGTTTCGTGGTATTACATCATTAAGTACTCCACCTGTAAGTTTATTTATCTATTTATTTCGTTTATAACAATTAGAATTTAGGTAATGGGTGCTATTCAAGATATGACAGCAAGTTTCAACATTCCATTTATGATTAGTGGAATTAGTTTTCTAGCAAGTGCCTTAATGCATTTTTGTCTTATGTGGATTCAGTATCAAGAAAAAAAATCGAAAAAGAATATCGAATCAGTAAAAAGTCAAAAAGCATTAGAGGTGTGATTATATTTAATGTTGTTCTTTGTGATACCTATTTTTTTGTCCTTCTGTTTTTTTTTAATTTTTGCCTTTACCTATTGATTATTATGTAGAAATATTATTTTTTTGTTTTTTCTATTGTACAGTTTCAACATTCGAGCAATATATATATATATATATTCGTTTTATCAAATATTTGATTATAGTTTAAAATAAATATAAATCAATTCAAGGGTTTTATTACTCTATGATAACAAAAATATTTTATTTTCAAGGAGATTTATTGACGAAAAATAAATATGTAATTCAAGAAGTCTATTTTGATCCACCGAATAATAAATATATCCCTTATTTTCACCAGAAGAGTTATATATATCTTATTCAATATTTATTTTTGAATATAAGAAAAAGAAACAAATTTTTATTAAAATGTTCATCACAATACATTATATTGCTTAACAAGTAGCTGTTGTACTACAAACGTTTGTTAAACGATCGAATTTTTGACCATCGGGACACATAGCACTAACGGGTGCTGAAATTAAAATAATAGTTTCATTCATGTATAATTCTATTAGAAATACTTACCACCACCTGCAACAGCACAATAGAAATATCGACCAGTTGCACAATATGCTGTATCAGGAAAAACACCTGCTGTTGTACAAGTAAAATAGTCTAATAGAGACGAAAAAGAAAAAATTTTAAGCTAGAAATGTATGATAATAAATAAATACAAACTTAGACTGCATGTAGGTCCTGACCAACCTGGATTACAATGACAATAAGCAAATAAACTTGTACCTACGGATTGCTCGACACAAGTGCCAGCTTGGCATAGTCCAGTTGCACAACGAGTTGCAATACCTGAACACGAAAAATAAAATAGTCAAAAATAATAATGAAAATATTAATAACAAACCTTGTATTTCACAAAATGAGCCTGAATAACCTAATGTACACCAACATACTTGTTGATTACTGACGATATTACATACACCACCATTGACGCATGCTCGATTACAAGTTGTTGGACTTACTACTGCTGTACCCGTAACTATATTTAACAAATAATATAGAAAAAATTTACATTCTCAGTTTTTGAATTCTTACGACAAGGTCCATTGAGAACAGGCGCAACATTATTTGGACATACGCATACAGAATCAGTGGAGCCCGGGACATCATAACAACAATGACCAGTATATGGACCGTAAGCAGTACCTAAGAGTCTGCATGGATCCGATGCGCATGAAACTATATAGATATAGAAAAAGAATCTAATTAAGTAATAAATAATGTTATGTTCTTACTTCCGTGAGTTAGTTGAATATGTTGTTGAATTAGAACAACAACAATTACTCCAATGAATGCATTCATATTTAAGAATAAGTACCGTCGATATTTAAAAGAAATTAAAATAGCTACATATAGCCATCGTATTAAGTTTTTATATTCTAATATCCAAGGCCATGAGTCAATATTTTTTTATTGTGATGATAGGCTCCTATTTCCTATTATTTCTTGAAATCGATATTTTAATATCGAAATGTACTTTTTTTTATTTCAAATAATACAATAATAATAACAAAAACGAAAAACTACTCGAATTATGAAAGTTCACTAATACAACAATCAATTTTATTTAAAAAAACGTATACGACTTACGTTGTATGATAAAATTAAACAATTTACAAATAACATAACCTTCCTCTTTTGGTTTAATCACAAATGTGTTTAATTTATAATGAATAGTTATTTTTATTATATGAAAAATGATGGTAAGCAGATATATATATATCAAGAAAAAGATGAAATTTAACAAACGCAATACCATCTTGTGGATTCATCAACTGATCAAATGAATTGATTCTTTCTTGTATTTTACATTAAATGTTAAAAGACTAGGATGTCAAATAAATTAAAATAATTGAAATTTAGATTGGTTGATAATAGAACTATCCAAAGACTTATTACATAACTGATATATATGATTTTTCAAATGAAAAAAAAAAGAAGTTCTTGTCTGAACTTGTATCAAATAATTAATTCAAATTGAGTATTCAGATCAAGTACAAAAAGAGCAAGAAAGTTGAGTTTTCTTTTTGAGGAAAACATGTTGTTTAGTCTTAAACTGTCAATGGTGAATGGAATTCTTGCATTTTGATTATTAATTTCTCATATAACTTACAAGGGAATATATTTGAGTGTACCCACGGAGATGAAGTTTAAAAGTATTTTATCGTGTAGTGACCATGTTGAATATCTCAAATATCGACATTTTAGCTGCCCGTTCTAAGGTCGAAAAAAATAGCACTATTTCACATTTTTGCTATATGTCATATCCTATTGTCTGATATCACGTTTTAAGGAGATATTTTTCGAAAACTTATGGAGAACATAGTTTTTTCCAGTGAAAATACTGCATAAATGGAAACTTTCATACGTTTTATGTGTCCATTTTCCTAAAAAAAACTATGTTTTTCACAAGTTTTCGAAAAATATCTCCTTAAAACGTGATATCAGACAATAGGATATGACATATAGCAAAAATGTGAAATAGTGCTATTTTTTTCGACCTTAGAACGGGCAGCTAAAATGTCGATATTTGAGATATTCAACATGGTCACTACACGATAAAATACTTTTAAACTTCATCTCCGTGGGTACACTCAAATATGTTCCCTTGTTAGTCAACTGATTCAAAACATTTTTATTAGTTAATTTCTCATTTTTTTGTATGTATAATTATTTCATCTCACCTTCATCATCATTACTAATACGATAGCAAAGAAGACTTTTTTCTAATCGTATATCCTATTTGAACGATCATTTTCACACATACATGCGTATGTTCAATAAAAACAGTGTTGAGAGAGAAAGAAAAATCTCTTGCGTGTTGAAAAAAACGATAGAATAATGTATTTTTATTGGAAAATATTTTTTTATAAAACTTTGTATTATAAATATGTCTATGAATTAAATTCAGTTTTGATTACATCTTTGCATCAGTTAGTAATCTATTATAATTCACCAAGATCAACTAATGCTTGCCGATAAACCTTCAATGCTTGATTTGTTTCTTGTTCTGATAAAGATTTCATTTCGATATCATGAGCGATTTTGTTGCGCTTTTCGACGATGCGCCGTAGTTTTTTTATGTTTGTCAACTCACCTTCAGCCGCTTTTAATCTCTCAGATAACGTTTCACCAAAGTATCCCACCTCTATCAACGCATCATCAAGTAAACTGTTAGCATAGATAATAGCTAGTGGGCGGGCTTCTTTAACAGATGATAAATGTCGAATTTGACTCCATTTTTTAGAGTAAAATTTAGTGTTTAAACTTTTAGAACGATTACAACAACAGCGGATTATGATAAAACAGATGCCAACGAGACAACAGATGATAGTCACGATTGTGGCCTGTATTGGTTCAGGCGTTTGTTGGCGATATCCATATATCATTGTAAGTCAATTCTAGAATAAATAACGTTACTATAAATGAATTTATGTTGATAGAGTGATCTCCAGAGTAGCTAAATCGATTGTGGATGGTATGATATTTATACTACACTAGCAAAAACAAAGCAAATCGTGTAATAAGAAAAAAACAGAAGATTATTCACACTGATCGGATCCTTTTAGTAAACGATATTTATGTTGCTGTCTATTCTCGAATAACATCTTAATACATCTAACGTATTTTTTTAACATGCAATAAAAATTATTTTAAACTTATAATACCATGTGGATCAACTTCGGTATAGAATATAAGCAAAAACATTTGAAAGGAGAAAAGTAGAGACGAAATAGAAGGGAAACACGTTGTAAGAAACTAGTAATACAACCAAACGACAAGAAATACGTTGTTTTTTTGCATCAATAAAAAAAAGAGCAAAAATCACGTGTTTTGTTTCGTCGTGGATAAAATATAGGTATGATAGAAAAAGCAAGAAAGGAGAAATATCGAAAGAAGAAGCATAGAAGGAAAGGTATCTCATCAGATGAACGATACCCTTACCTGATTGTTAATATATATAGAGGGCGTGGCAAAATTTAAACTGCTACGAGTTTCACTAAATTTCTGGTATCTGATTTTTGATTTGTCTAAAACTGATCTATAAAAACGAGTAGAAAAGTAAAAATCAGAATTCTAGTCTTGCGCATAATTTACAAATATCACCAGAAAGGGTGTGGGTGTAGGTGGGGAGAGGCTGTGGATGTGAATGTGAATGTAAATGGTTTTAACTCATACGCACACCCACACCCTTTTTTTGTATCATGGAAAATCGGTCTTCCAAAAACTAGGTCTCTGGAGGCCTATGGACAAATACCATAGTGATATTCGAGATTAGCATAGTAAATAAGTCTAGATACACTATATTTAATTGGGATAGTGATAAATTAGTCGCATTGGCTTCCTCGTTAGTCACAGATTATCTAATAAAAGGCAAACTGTATGCAGGGTGTGGGTGTGGGTGCGGATAGAAGTGCACGAAATACTCACACCCGCACAACGGACATCTCCGTACTCTCGTTTCAATATGATTTATTTAAAATAAACATGAGAGAAAAAAATTTATCGCATATTATTCCTGACTGATGTTTGATGTGATAAAGAAGAGAGGATCAGTGAAGTAGTCACGCTTATAAATGAAAGAGACCTCACAAAGTACAATACTAGCGTGAGTGCGGATGGATGAGCGTTACGAAGACATCCCTACTAACATTCACAGCCACACCGTACCTTCATCTACACACTACACCCTTACCCTCAAGATCACTTCT
This sequence comes from Adineta steineri, assembly GCA_905250115.1. Classification (NCBI taxonomy): domain Eukaryota; kingdom Metazoa; phylum Rotifera; class Eurotatoria; order Adinetida; family Adinetidae; genus Adineta; species Adineta steineri. The sequence goes on along the minus strand of CAJNOI010001207.1, from coordinate 786 downwards.
TGACTCAGATCACTTTCGCCCAATTTTTCAAACATTCTGTTTTGATTTATTTTTATTCAGAAAAACTTACATGTGAATCGTAACACAAAAAGAAAAATAAACAAGAATAAACAGTGATAGTAACAGTCGTATCTCATTGCAGACGATGTGGTAGTATCATTTGTGATAGCGTATCGATCCCACAATCGTGAACAAGTAGGATAATAAAAATGATTTCTCATGTGTGGCTTAATTTGCACAACAAAATCACTATCGGTCGAGGCAAGATAAGTATTCCAATTGGCTGGGTTTCCATTGTAATTAGGATTCGAATTATAGATAAAATGGGCCCAATATAACATCATGCTGCTAGAGAGTTGTTGATCCGATGTAGTAAAAGTATAATTACGATAGTAATAGCTAAGAATCGTTGGAAAGAGCATAGGAAGTTCGACACCATGAGTTACACCAGCCCATGATGGTGCAGCAGATACGAGATGATTATATGTATATAAATAAGTTGGTAATCCATAACTAGAGAATTTAGCAGCGATACGTCTCGCTCCACAGAGTATCCAAGCGTCCGTATATATTATGTTTAGATATGTGAATGGATTATCAAAGGCGGATATGGGACCATAGATCGTAGGAATCTCATCGATAATGGTTGCATTGTATTGTGTCTTGAGAAATTCTTGAACTTGTGTGCTGTTGACCTTATCACCAAACGTCCTGTATGTAAATGACGTTGTCTCGTTTGCTGTGGATCCGATCAATATAGGAACTTTCTGAAAGTTTCCTCTTGCA
>CAJNOI010001206.1:0-17711 GCA_905250115.1 Adineta steineri | reverse complement strand
TGATTTAAACCATATTTAGTAGGATAAATTTCGTGATTACATATTGGGCATAAAATATGTTGTTCAAGAATAACACGTGCGAAATCATATTCACCAAAACCTTTATTAACAATAACCATTTGACCATAACCTGGACAATGAATATTTCTACAAAGACCTTCGACATTAAAACCTTTTCTAACTATACGCCATGGACATGATGAACCATTACCATGAAGAGATGTTTGTGGATACATTGCTTCAGTTGATGACATTAAATTCCTTGAGTATTTACTAGATAGACTGAATTCAAATAAATTTTTAGAAATTAATAACTGTATGATACGAAATCAATAGCTTTTATGTGCAAGATTCAATATACAATAATAAATTCTTTATTTATTATGTGGGTATGTTGGAAGTTTCTAAGTGATATTTTCTTTGACTAAGGTTAGCTTAGTGACTCATCATTTCTCTTTTTTTTATAAATATTCAATGAATCATAATAGTTTTTCTTTACCATTGTGAAATTTAACTATTATGAGTGTTGACCTATCTAACTCTATAAAATAGTTTAAAATAAATATGTGTCATTTGATATTATAAAAATATGCAATACTTGAAAATTATCATTTTGAAAAAAGATAATGTTTGTCTCGTTCTTTTATAGCTTATTTGATCTTTGTAAAGAATGATAAGAAGCTACTTGAGAATGCACGATATTTGATAGGATTTATACAAGAAGGATTATTTAAAATCCTTCTAAAAAAATTATCAATACTTTTCTTTGTATCTAAGATTACAATAATAATATATTTTCGTTATTCTAGTTACCAAATAATAGATAGTTGTATCTTATTAAACCTACGAAAAGTATTTCATATCGAACAAATATTAGTTAACTTCTTTTTTTTCCAATCATGAAAGCAACAATGGATTTGAAAAGATGGTATAAAAAAACCGTTCAACTAATTTACATTCTTTACTTCATAAAACAAGTGCTACATTCTAACTTATTCACATCTCTATCATAAATATTTTAAAATAAGAAAATTTCACAGTAATACATACACTGACGCGAAAGATGTCGCTATACCTCGATAAAATAATCAAATCATATTTATTGTGTTGTCCTCCATTATTCTTCAATTAATTTTAATTTTTCAGATATTCTAATTACAAAAATTAAACTTAAAACTATGAAATTAATATTATATAAGAGTGACTAATCAATTTCATTAATCCTTCATTTGTTCTGTTTAATTACCAATAGATTTATTAGAATTTATTAGAATATTCATTTAACTGTTTTCTTTACTTATTTATTTTATTCTCAGAATTTTCTGTATCATCAATTATCTAATATTTATCATTTATTTATGTTTATTTTTCTTTCAGATCAATAAAAAGATCATAAAAATATGGCAGCAACAGCTAACATCTCAAAGAAACGCAAAGTAAACGAATTTAATATTCAATGATTACGTTTATCTTTATAGTGTATTTTTAGTTTATTCGTGAAGGTGTTTTTCATGCTGAACTTAACGAATTTTTTACCCGAGAATTAGCTGAAGATGGCTACTCCGGACTTGAAGTTCGTGTAACACCTCAACGAACAGAAATTATTATTATGGCAACAAAAACTCAACAAGTACTTGGTGAAAAAGGTCGTCGTATTCGTGAATTAACATCAGTTATTCAAAAACGTTTTGGTTATGCCGATGGTTCAATTGAATTATTCGCACAAAAAGTTGTTTCACGTGGTTTATGTGCTATTGCACAAGCTGAATCATTACGTTACAAACTTATGGGTGGCCTTCCAGTACGACGGTAAAATTAAAAAAAAATAAAAATAAACTTAAAAATTATTGTTTTTATTTTCTCAGAGCATGTTACGGTGTTTTACGTTTTATCATGGAATCCGGTGCTCAAGGTTGCGAAATTATTGTTTCAGGTAAATTACGTGGTCAACGTGCTAAAGCTATGAAATTTATTGATGGTTTGATGATTCATTCGGGTGACCCAGTCAATGATTACGTACAATTCGCAGTACGACACGTTCTTTTACGTCAAGGTGTACTTGGTATTAAATGTAAAATTATGTTACCATATGATGCAAAAGAAGGCAAAGGTGCAAAGAAACCATTACCTGATCATATTTCAATCGTACAACCTAAAGAAGAAACACCAATTGTTACTCCATATTCCGAACCAAAAGAAAGAAAAGCTGAACCAGTAAAATATACTTTTATTTTAATTTAATTATTTTATATTATGTTTTTTTTTATTAATAGTTACCGCAACAAATTGCTCATCCAGGACAATTACCTCCTCAACAACAACAACAACAGCAGCAACCAATACAACAACAACAACAACAACCAGGTGCGCCAGGAAACTTTGGATATTAAAACAACTAATATCTAAAAAATGTTTATACAAAGAAGAAAACTATCGTAATAACATCGTTCATTGTTTGTTGTTGCTTTTGAACTAAATCGCAATTCTTAACAGCGAATAAAAGAAATCAAAAAAAAAGAACAGTCATGAAATATTTTCTTTAGTAAACCGAGAAAGAGATATATAACAAGAATTGATTCAGACAATGGGTTTGTTGCCATGCACTTTCTCTAATCTAAAATATTATTGTGCTAATTATGCTTGAAAAGAAGGAATGTTTGTTTATCTAATATAATAGCCTTTTATCATCTCAATAGAATTATAGTGACTATACATTTAAGAAAGATGAAAAGTGAACATTTCGAAAATTATATAAATTTCAAGCTATCTTTCAGTCAATATATCAGTTAATGTTTCGAAGAAAAATGTTCTCCATCAATAATATAGAATAATGATATCACAAACGACAAGGCAAATGATCTGCTGAAATAGAACAAGTAATTCTAATTATATAATTGATCTAATTCACCGTAAATAAGATAAAACCTATCGTCATGAAACTGAACAATACAGAGTCTACATTAAACTAAATTCATATTTTGATGAAACTTAAGCTTTATCCAATCTATACGTTCTACCAACATCTATAAATAGAATGTTTTCAATAGTTGAAATTGTTATTTAAGCAAAAGTTGATAAAAATAGAATTTTCTAATGATGATTGATTATTCATATTGATAAGCGAAACACTCAACAACTTGATTCTTATTACGACAATGACAATTACGAAATATCTTATCGATTACAAGTATATATTTTTCAATTCTGTATTACTGAAATATTGTTGACCCACCATCTATCAACAACACAACTGTACCAGTCAGTTATGTTATGATAGTATCAATAGTTGATTCATATAATATCTTAGTCTGTTCTAGATTCTTTAGAAATAATATAATTTCTTATACTGGATATTGACAACTTCTTCTCTAACATTTGTTATTTAGTTTTCACACGTATAGAAATAAATAACATATATTCTTAATTAAAAAAGAATTCCTTCAGTATACAATATTTGGTTAATATGAATACAGATGTTTATTCTCGAATAAAAGAATATATATATATAATCTGACAATAATTATGTACGCTAATAAATACTGGTTAAGAAAATATTCTTTTTTGACAGATTTTTACATATGTATAAATAATCAATTATATGTTACAATAAAAGTAAATATAGTTTTATTTAACATTCCAAATTGAATCTACAAACGTTTCCATTTACTGTTTAATAGACGTATTTTATATATTAAAACAAATACTTTTTAGTATTGTTTAAGGTAACTCAATTAATATTTTGTCAATGCAACGAAATACAGCAGATTGTTTATCAATTAACATATCATTTAGACGATTTGTACTGATGAAAAGATGACCTTCTAAAGGACACCTCTATCTTTGGCCTATAGACATCTAATAGCTAATTCAATCATTCTTATTTTATATTATCGTATGGCAATTCAAATTTAGTTGTTATCAAACTTTTATTAGGTAAGTATATATGCATACAAGTAAATTACAAGAAAAACCGGCTTGATGGTCTTACATACATATACTTAAAACTCTACATTAATAAAATACAAACAAAAAAAATCAAATCTTTAATTGTATCCTCTATATTTGTAATGTTTTCCTTCTCTTGCATCTTCTTGTTCAAGTAATTCCATTAATTCACATTCATCACGACACATTTGTAATGTATCTCTATTACGTTCACGTCGTGATGTTATCATACAACGTGCTTGACAATCAACATAAATTCCATTTGATTGTTCAATTGCAAAAGACATCACCATTATGATTATAAAATAGACTAAAAGATAAAAACTTTAATTTAAGTACAAACATAAAATAAATCATACTAAAAAGTCGATTGTATGCCATTAGATATATTGTAACGGTTGTTTTGTAGAATCGAAGGACAATAATATAAGTAGCGTTTTGTATTTATGTACATATGTATAAATACAAACGAGGTTATCTTCTTCTTTTTTTTCTTCTGTTGTGTTCGCCCCACAACCCACTTAGAATCTCTTATCTTCCAGATATATCGCCCACTCAATGTCGTATTGATCAATAAATAGACTATTTTGTTTGATTCATCTTTCAACCGATAAATAGTACTCGAAAGACGAAATTTTATTCCTTTAGCTATTTTTATTTTTTAATTCAATTGGTTACAGAAAGAAACATTAGTTATGATAAATTTAAATGGTAAATAAGTACATGAATGAAGTGCACAAATAATTGAAGAAGAAAAAGTGCAAGCGAAAACGAATATGAAATCATTCAAATTAAAAGCATTTAAATATAAGAAAAATAGAATTTATTTGTATATATGTCAATACATTAAGTTGTCAAGAAGAAAAGGAACATGACATGCATATACTATTCAATAACAACACTTTTTGAGGAGAAAAAAAAAGAGAGAGAAAAGAATTGAAAAAAAAACTAATCACGCAAAAAAATATAAATCATTGTTCGTTTATAATTGAGTGATCAAAATTAACTAACACTACAAAAAAAACACAACACAACGACAATGCTCCAGACACGTCTAGAAAATGAACAGTTTAATACGTTACCAAATATTTATCCAAAGAGTCAATCTCAAAATAGTTTTCTCAGTAATGATCGACCTGATTCTTCACAAGTAAAAGAAGTTTTTTTTTGTTTAAATTTACTATTTCCTTTTTCTAAATAGCTTGTTGATTTGCATATATATGTTATACCAACATCTGTATGGAAAAATATTCAACATTTCGCACAAAATGAAGCAATGGATGAAGCTAGATCTGCTGGTTTTGTTCGGTAAAAATATTTATTTATTGATTTTTTTTGTATGTAAGTGATTATAGAGTACCACCGGATATGAAATTATATAATCTACGACAAGCAATTGAGAAATTATGTCGTACAGAAAATTATTTTCCACGAGATTTTATTTTTCTTCGATCTGTTGGAAGAGGTTTAACAAGAGTTAAACTAACACAAGAAAATGAATTAAAAGTTAAGAACTATCGTCCACCTCAGGTTAGAATAGTTCTTTTCATTCGAAATAATTATACAATTTATTATCTTTTTTTTTGTAGACATCTGCGCCTGAGGTAAAAATTTCTTTTTTTTACAATAATAACAAAACAAAAAACTGAATTATATAATTTATTTGATTTAATTAGATTTATCTTATCGAAGGTCGTCATGAAGATTATAGATATATTCCATCTGCTTCACCATCACGTTCTTCTGCAAATTATTTATTTGGTAATCGTTATCAACATCGTTTTAATTTTGCTGATTATGGCCCATCAACATCATCAAAACTTTCTCATACTTATCATCGTGAACCATTAAATACTGATGAACATAAGTTACCAATATTACCCATAAATACTTCAACATCTCGTCTTTCATCATCCGGAAGAATTAGTTGGAAAAAATTCCCACAAGCTGATTCAGGTAAATACGAATCAAGCTTTACTCTGACAAAGATTTTCTTTTCTTTTTAGATTTAGAAGATTCAACATCAATATCCTCAGTGAGGTAAGACAAAACAAAGATTTATTAGCAAAAATCTAATTTTTATATTTTATAAATTTAATCAGAGTCAATTATAGAAGCGTATTTTCTCGTGGATCTGGTGTATCGAATACTGCATCAAGGTATATAAAATATTTGACTAAAATTTCTTCATATTTTCTTTCTTCAGAGGATTAGCTAAATTACAAGAGGAACAAGAACGACTTCGTCAGCGTCAAGCTGAACTAGAACGAATGCGTCTAGCAGCTGAAGAAAAAAAACTTCAATCAGATCGTAATCAACATCATCGACAAGAGAAAGTACAATCGGAACATAAAAATAATGAACAACAACGGCAAGAGAAATTACTATCTGAACGTAAGGAAAACGAACGTCGTCGTCAAGAAAAAGAAAAATCTGAACGTGAACAACAAGAACAACGTCGTCGTCAAGAGAAAATCGAAGCTGAGCACCAACGTAAGTTAAAACAAGATAATGCAGCTGCAAAAATTCAGGCATCATTTCGTGGTTTTAAAGAACGACAAGCATTTCGAGAACGCCAAATAAAGTAAATATTTGTTTTATTATCTATTTGAATATATATATATATAATTTATAATCATCTTTATGCAATTCTTCCAGTATTATTAAGAATGATACTCGAATATTATCAGCAAATAGTAATACGATAATAAATGAGAAAAAAATGGATATTAATGATGATGAATTATCAGATGGGTTTGTTATTAATGTTTTCACTGTATAAATCCACTTTTCCCATACATATATAATCAGAATTAAATCACGCATGCATGTTGTTGTATATTATCATCAGCACTGTAGTATTTCTATCTTTCGCCTCTCATTTTCATAGTGAAATTTTATCTCGATCATCATCAATTGGATCAACATCAGGTGACGATGATGATGATTCGAGTGTATCTCGACCAAAAACAAGAATACTAACACGAGAAAGTATATCTTCTAATTCATCATCATTATTATCAATGAAATCTGAAAGAAAAATTTCATCAAATATATCATCATATTCAAAAACAAAAGATAATATTGATGATGATGAGATTAATCGAACTGTAACTGTAACTAAAATACGTCATCCGACAGAAGAGTTGGTACAGATATCAACACCAGATATAAATCATGATGATGATGATACGTAAGTCTTAATGTCTGTATCTTGTATAACTGTAGATTATTCATGTCTGAGATATTATATAAATTTCTATTTTTGTATTATGATTGAAAGGTATGAAGTAGAACGACGTCAAGCAGAAATTAGACGTCGTCGACATCAAGAAGAAGAAAAACGAAAACCTAAAGATGTAGAAGAACAAGGACAACACGAATCGCCTCAACGACAACCAAAACAGCAACAACAACAACAACATCATGATGATCGTATGTATTATTATTATTATTCTTTCCTATCTATATACATATGTATATAAATTAATAAAAACATAAGATCTTCGTACTGATAATAAACAAACACTTTAGTGTATCAATTAAAAATCCAGACTAGTTCCAGTAGATTTTAGCGACAGCTATGAATATTAGAAACCATATATATCCCTGGTATTTATATATAACCTTTGACACATCTGTTACTTGACAAACTGAAAGATTTATTATCAAAATCATTTTGCTAATCGTTAGGACGAACTCTATGCACTCATAATAATTCGAATACATCACTTAATGCAACCATAAAATGTATATTATTATAATAATAGTCAACATTTGTGCATAGATGGAATTTCTTTTAAAATATGTTGATTATATTTTTATTTTTAGCTGAATCACTTCGTAATCATTTACAAGAAGTACGTAAAAATTGTGTTGATCTTAAAAAAACTCGTGAAGAAGCTATTAGCAATTTAAAATCAATATATAGTCGATTAACAACACGACGAAAAGAAGGTTTGTCTTTCTAAATATTATTTTTTTTGAAATTTATTAAAATAATAATTTTTAATTTGTAAAGCTCGTGATATGTGGAAGAAAAAATATTTTCAAGAAAAAAAAAGAAATTCACCAATTGAACATCGTATAACTGAATTAAATACTGAATTAGATAAGATACATAAAAAAACTGAAGAAGCATATACGAATGAACCTAAACATTCAGCAAAAACGAATCAATCGAAAGAAACTGAAACCTCTGAAGTAAGAAAATATCTTGTTTAATTATTGAAATTGAATTTTTCTTTTTTTTAAGAATTATCTTCTACAAATTACACGTATTCAGCATGAAATGCAAGGTCTCCATCAACAAATTGATCAATCAAAATTACGATTGACAACTGATATTAAAGTAAAAGATTTTATATTTAGACTTGTTTTCTATTTTATTTATTATTCTAGTTGCGAAATCAAGCTGATAATGAATGCCGAGTATTAAAGCATGAACTAGATCAAACTAAAATTAATTTCAACAGTATTAAAAGTCGAATAGGGATTTAAAATGTGTGTGTGTGTGAGTCTTTTTTTGTTTTTTTTTCTTATTGCAATACACATTTGAATAATCGTTTTTAACGATCAGCTGTACGATAAGATTTTGGTGCTGGTGATGCTTTTGGATGATGTTCTTTATGATCATGATGAATAGCAGCAAGAAGACGTTCTTCTGTTTCATGTAATTGTTCTTTGAATAAATCAAGAATATTGTGAACATCAACGGAGATTGTTGCATCATGATCATGGTGAGATTCATGTTCATGATCAAAGGATTTGCTTTTATCTTCTGCAGCTTCTTCTATTCAAATTAAAAATCATAATATAAAATCATAATATACACAAGTATATTATTTACCTGAACTTGAATCTTTAGCATCTTTAGTATCTTTATCATCTTTATGATCTTTATCATCTTTGTGTTTTTTATCATCTTTAGTATCTTTACCATCTTTATGATCTTTATCATCTTTGTGTTTTTTATCATCTTTAGTATCTTTACCATCTTTATGATCTTTATCATGTTTAATATCTTTAGCATCGCTTGGTCCTAAAAACCAAAATATATTTATCGTTAATTTAATTTTTCTAAAAAAATTTACCTCCTAATTCAGCTTTTGGTGGTGTTGCACCAGTGGTTGTTGCTAAAAAACAAAATCTATTATCTTTTAATAACTTTATCTAGAAAGACTTACTTGTTGCATCAGTTCCTTTTCCTCCTACTACAACAGGTGCTGGTTTTACTGCTGCTACTGCTACTTTTGCTGGTTTTCCTGCTGCAGCTGGTGGTGCTGCAATTATTGGTCCAGTAACGACAATATCAGGATTTACAGGTGGTGGAACTGCTGGTGTTACTTGAGCATTGATTGCTAAAATAAGGAAAAATCATAAAAAAAGATATATCACAATTAAAATTGTATTAGTTTTTAAAATCACTGATGATTAGTTTTAATCCTTTTTATATGAACTCATCGACCGACCTGATTCAGGTAGAAGAGAATCATTCACATGAGCTCGTGAATAGTCAGTAGCAATGGCAATTTCTTGTGTTCTACTTTTGTCTAGAGTTTTGGAGTAGAAATTTATATAAAAAAGTTTAGATTATAACTAACCTGCAACACAGAGTGCAACTATTGAAAATAATACGAGATGCATGATATTTGTTGAGTTAACGTCGGTTAATAAGTTCACAATGAGATAGAATACTGATATACACTATCCCAGATTTGTATAAATATATATAGGCTCTAGGGAGAGAGAGAGAAAGAGAAGAAGAAGAGCACAGAGATATAACACATAGATATATCATCAATCAAAAATTCTTCTCTTATCTTCTGGAAATAACTAGCTTCTTCCAATTGTTTGATAGATCACAACATTATCTTTCTATCATGCACAAGCCAAAGGGCATATGATTAACCCGTAAAAAAAACAGCTGCTATTTATACCGAACTTTCTGATTGGATAGATTATTTGTTTCAACAATGTTCTCATCTTGAACTGACATATGCCCTAAACGTCTGATTATTTGGTCGTTAATATAAACCTATCCAATTGTGTAAATGAATAAGGCATAGAATATGATATGGTATTTGATGAAGGAAATTGTATTCATTTAGATATCTAACAGACGGTAATAAATGAGAAAGTGACGTATAATATCGATGAACACATGGTCAATCTACAGTAAAAATGAGATGTCAAAGATACTATGTATATGTAAATTATGATTTACTCTGAAGAATAGAAGATTGAATATTATCATAAGTTCCTAAGATTGATTTAAAGCATATGTACTAATGAGTTTAGTTTTAAAATAGAATAGTTTATAAATACATAGAGAGACAATAGACCTGGATGGTAATCTTGTATTAAATGAAAATTGATTGTTGACATATATAAAACCATATCAACGACTGATTTCATGTGTCAACAAATAAAATAATATCATCTTCTGCACAATAAATTAGTAACATAATTGGAAGAATTTTATATAGAATATTATTTTTAGTAATATGACTCGAAAAGACAAAGTCAAATATTATTATTATTATTTCTATATAATTACTTATTCAAATTATAACCATAAAATTTTTCAACGTAAGTATTTTATTGAGTTAATTGGATAGGGTCTTCGATCTATTTCTCTAATAATAATCATTACGAAAGAAATCATGTTCTATATTTTTTCCGGATGTATTATATATATATTTCCACATCAATACAGATATATCTATTATGTAATTTTACAATAAATTATTTGTTTGTACTTTTACTGAACCCAACTAACTGCGAATATATATATAAATAGCCTCAAGACATTTCCGGCATAATAATAAAAAATAAAAATTTCTATAACATAAAACTATTCTTATCATAGTAAAAACAAAATATTTGAGTGCAAATAGATTTGGCAATAATGCAATATTTTTAATTGAGAAATTTATTTGAAATTTTAACAGGACTATTGACAAATTACACTTCAAATATGACAAAGACAAGAGAGAGAAAAAAAACGTGTCAATGTACTAATCTACATAATACATAGTTTAAAATAATTATACAACAAACAAACAAAAAAGAAAACTGAAAATAATAAAGAGAGAAAATTGAAGGATATTCTAGAAATTGTAAACCTCTTGAAAGAAATTTGAGTTGTCTGCTTTTATTAATGTAAATAAACGACATGTTACTTATGTCTAGTATGTACTTTGTTTTCCCTCTTGTTGATTGAGAAGTTATATGAGATTGATTCTGTTAAATTAACAATTGCATTCAAATTATGGAATGCCTAAATGGAATGAAAGTACTATCGTATTGAGTGATTATTTTGCAGTTGTAAAAACAAATTAACTTTTCTTCTTCTTTTTTTTTGTTCCCTGAGTATTCTTCATATCAATAAACTGGATATGACGGTATTCGATGTGTAGGAATGTTGTTCTTGTTTTTGTTATTATTATTATTACGAATCGTTGATGGTTGATAAAATAATGTTAATGGTTTAGGATCAATAGATTCAAGACGTGAACGTCTTTGTTTATGTTGATGTGAATTATTAAGAAAATCACTTGTAGGTTTTGTTGATGTTAATAGAACAGATAAAGGTGATGAATAATTATCATAAACACGCCCTGAATTTAAAGATGAATGTTGTAATGAAACATCACGTCGACGTGACGGCTTTGTAAATTGTTTCTGAGATGATGAATATGAATTATTATTATTAAAAATATTATCTTGAGATTGTTTATGACGTTGATAACGAGGATCTGTACTACATGAACGTTTTGAAATTACAGGTTTTTTATTATTATTAGTAGTATTATTATGTAATTCTTTTCGTTCTGTTGATGATGAACTTGAACGAGTTGTTGATGATGATATTATTTGTTTACGTGTACGACGACGACGTTTACGATTTGTACTTGATGATGATATATTAGTCGAATCATCTTCACTTGAATGACAAATCGTTGGTGTTATCATTGATGTTGTAGAATGACATGAAGGAGATTTTGTAGACGATACTATTAATTGAGGTGAAGATATCTTTGATGATACAGTTATTGACACAACATGTCTTTTTATTGGACTTATAACTTCAATACTTGTTTTAAGTGGAGAAATATTCGTTTTTATTGTTTGACATAGTGGCTGTGATTTATGTAGATTTTCATAATCTTCATCATTGGATTCAACAGCTGTTTGCTTATCTGATGAAGGTTGAACAATAATTTGACCATATGTTTTATTTTGATAGGATGATATTGAAGCTAAATATTGTTCACATTCAAGTGTTAATGCACGAAATAAATCATCTAATGTTGATGAATTTAAAAGTGGTTGATCTTGTTTATTTTGTTTGTCAGTTTGATCAATACGAGGACGTCGACGATGATGTTTCATTGATGAAGAATCACGACGTGGTGGTAAGGGTACAATTGTTGTAATAGCTGATGGCAATATTGTTGAAGGATGAGAACTATGCTCAGAAAATGTCAATCTTGATGATGATGGTTGAATAGATGTTTCTTGATTGATACCATTACAAAAATCTGATGTTGGATTTTTAAAAATATCCGATATAAGTAAATCAAGTCTATTCGTTGCATTCATTTTAGGATTAATCCCTAAAATATATTGAATTATTTTTCCGGGGGGAAATATTCTTAACGTTAATTAACAATCTATAAAAAGAAATACAATTTGTTCAACTTTCTTTTACATATTTACGATTATTAATTTGATTATATACTTACGAAAATTATGTTCTCCATAGTCATTCATACTTGTTACGTTAAGAGTAATAACAACAACAACAACTAAAAAAAAGTAATAGACAGATATCGTCAGGAGAGAAAAAAAACTAGCATCATTTTCTTCTTATTATTATTAATACAAAGAATCGCGAAGGAGAGAAAAAGAAGGTCATTTAGCTTAGCTTTTTTTCTGATGGAATACTCAAGGATGAGAACTCGTATTTTCTTCTGCAATGTATAGGACACGAACTCAAGTGAAAGACATACATAAAGCTGAGAAGAAAAAAAAAGTAGAAGAGAAAGAAGAAGAAGAAGAAGAAAACGAGAGAAAGAGAGATGGATGATTATCGCCATTGATGTCTGTCAACTAAACCTTTCTGTAATAATGATATCGAACATCAACAATAATCATTCTCTCATCTTTGAACATATGAAACGCTTCCGACTAATAATGAACTCTACTTATGTTTTGTTTCTTTGTAACATAAAAAGAAAAACTAGAAGAATGTAGCATTACTAATTTCTTCATCTCTTAACAATTGTATATATGTATAGATTACAGACATGAGAAGAAGAAGTAGTAGCAGCATACACTCAAACTATATTGATGTAAAGAATTCATCATCACTTCTTTGTTATTCATACTTCTATTCTATTGAACAGAGTAACATTTTTTTCCTCGATATATATATAATTGCATTGTAACTATCGTCTCTCAATCTTTGCTTTTTTTCCCTCTCATGTTCTATTCAATGTCAATAGGATTGCTTAGTACACGATGAATCTTCAAGGAACTTCCCGCTAACAGCTATAATTATAGATCAGGGATGCATACAAACAATATCTTCTACAATAATTGTTTGCAAAGTATGAAAAGTATGTTATATTATATTCTAAACCATCTGTCGATTATATAGATATATGCTATTTAATCTGTACCGACAAAACATAGTTTTTATTTAAAAAAAAGTAAACTAACTAAAAAACAATAGTTTAAAAAACAGAAGTATATCAATTATTTTTTGATTGTTTTTTCTGTCCATGTTATTCCTTCACGTTTAAGTTCATTTAAAATTGGTTTATAGATGGTACGTTTAACAGGTACAACAACACCACGTTCATGAATTTCATCTAAAGAAGAAAAAAAAATAAATAAAATTCAGTTTAAATCATTAATTTTTAATAAAATAAAGAAACATACTTGCAAGAAGCATTCGTGTAGCAATAGCAGCTGGTAAACCAACTGTTTTTGCCATAGCTGAATATTTCGAGTCACCATAAACAACCATATCTATTGTTTTTAATTCTGTTTCTTCTTCAGATAATGTTGGCCATGTAACACCAACTTGATGATGTAGAATAACAATATCACGTTCATTAGGTCCATATGATAAACGTTTAGATAACCATCCACTTATTGTATCAAGTGGATTTGAACGTTTTTCTATATTAGTATCATCAGAAAGAAGACCAAGTCTATATATATTGAAAAGAAAAGAAAATATTACGAAAAAATATTTTTTTTATTTCTACTCTTCAATAGTTTGTAATTGATTTTCATTTTGTAATCGTTGATGAATAGTAGTTCGAAGTGTATTTAATGATGTATCACGTTTTAAATTCACTAGATCACACATAAAATCTTTCCATGTAAGATCATCATTCGATTGTAAACTTGGATGTGGTTGATCGTTAAGTAAACCAAGACGAATTAATCCAAGTACATTTTGACAAAAACCCTTAAAAAACAATCAACATATTTGTCTAGAGATAGTATGTCAATGCCGAGATATTCATCATCAACTATAATAACATTCGAATATTCAAAATTTAGAAGTAATTTTGTATCATTTCTGACTACTTGAGAAAAAACAGAAGTTACATATAATATATCAAATTAGGGAAAGATAAATGTGATTGTATTACATAACATCTAATCATATGATGAGAATTTATTATGAAACTTGTTTATACTGACATTCAACAAAGTCCATCATAAGCAATACTAGCAAATTTTACTAGATCTAGATAAATTTCTATTTTTTGTAACAAACATAGACATGCTCATTTGACTATCTTTATTCGCTGATGATTATAGCTGCAGACACAAAATTGGATAGTATGATAGAGTCAATGCCTTGACATTTCAACAAACATTAATAATATTATCATTGATGTTAACATCAATACTAGTCTATTTATCTTAACATTACCTTATATCTTAACGTTCCTCGAAGTATTGTATGTACTGTATCAAGTTGTAATGAATCAATATATGTTGTACTATCTCGATTTGGATAACATTCAAGATTAAAACCAGGAAGAAAATTTGCTGTTGTACATCCACCTTCTATAACACCACCATTGCCTTGTAATTGAACAATCTGATTAGATAAAAATGAATATTTTGATCAAGAAGATTCTTTTTTTTTTCGTTACTTTGCTTTTATTTAAATATTTAGCTGGATTAAGTAAAGCTGTAAGAACACCACGTGGTGACCAACTAGAAGAAAAAAATTCAGATTAATAAAAAAATCGATATTTATCTATACCTAAATTTATATCGTAAAGGATTATCAGCATATTCTGGAGCTGGTAATCCACCACAATATGATACATAGGAATCTATTCGACCACCATCATCACGAATTATTTCAAATAATTCCATAGCAAGCATATGATCAATACCGGGATCTAATCCAACTTCATTTAATAATGTGACATCAGCAGCTGCAGCTCTAAGATACATTATGTATTTGAAATCAAAGAGATTGTTTTATCATACTCATCATGTAAAGCTTTCATTTTTGGTGATACATAACTTGTTGTTACTAAATGACGACGATGTTTAATACACATTGAAGCAATTTCAGGATGTAATGTAAATGGTAAAAGTGAAACAACACAATCATGTTCTCTTATTAATTTTTCAAGATCACTTTGACTTCGTGTTACATCAAGTAATACAGGTGTTGTTTGAGGATTTTGTGATGCAAGTCGATCAGCTTCTTGTTTTACTGCACTAACTGCTGTTATATGAACTTGTTTATCACGTGTTAAATATTCAACAACAGGACCACTAACAAAACCAGTACCTAATACAAGTACACGTTTTGAAACCGATGACATTGATTTTTTTAATCTTAAAAAGAAATATATACATATTGATTACAAGAATAAATTTCAATTTATTATCTATATACTTTTTTTGTTCTCGTAATTGTGTTATATAAGTATATTTTGGTGTCAATTGACCATTGGCTGTTAGAGTTGCCTATATGAAAAGAAAAAGAATTTCGATTAGTGTACGAACAGTCAAATATTAAACTCTTTCCAAACTTACATCTCTAACAACTCGAGGTACATGTGTTTGTTTTTCAAAATCTTTTTTAGCATCAAGTTCAAGGAATTGTGGTATCAATGGAAGTAATTTTGAACCAAAATAAACAGTTGCTTCTAATGGTAATTGTGTTGGCATATTATCAATCGAACAAATTAATACACCAGGACCATCAAAACTAATTAGGAAATCTTTTTTTTTTCACTTTTTCTTACATATAATTAAATAAGTACCTTTCTGTTGATGTATTTGTTTTAGGATTATATAATAAAAATGGATGATCAATACTTGTTGTTTGTTGAACTATTTCAATACTACCACCTTTGTCAGCTGTGATATCACAAATAGCTAAAAGTCGATGAGGTAATGGTGGACATCCAGATTTAGGATCATTTTGTGACCATTCTGGTGGTGGAGTTAACAATTGATTTGCATTAGAAATACGAAGTAATTTTGGTGAATTTTGTTCCCAATAAATGCCATTGATTATGACCGAAGCATATGGAGCAATCTATAGAAATTGATATCTTTATAAATATATATATATATTCCAAAATGAATTAATCAGAAAAGTAAACTGTAAAAATCAAGATAATATGTAGCAGCAAAGAATGCTTAATTTCGCGTCGTAGATATTCTTTTTACCCCTTAGATGTAGTATTCTGAATAGAAATTAATATTTATTTAAAAAAAATATTTAAATAACTAACTTTTGTTTTAAATGTTGATGTATATCTATTAGGATATTTATGATATTCTGCTTCATTATATTCTCCAGTTTCTTTATTTATTAGATGATCTTTACGTTGAATAACACTTCCATAAATCTTATTATTAGCTATATAAAATAGAAGTGAATGTATTTTATTGTTGAAAATGATAATTATACTATATACCACCATGTTGAGCAACTTGTGGAAGAGCTTTTGGATCGACATATTCAAATGGTAATTCACGAAAGACTTCTTGAGCACCCTAAATTGATATATATATCAACAGTTGAGATGAACGATTTCATAGAATCATTTTTTACCTGAGAAACATTTCCTGATCCAGTGAAAACAACTGTCAGTGGTCCAATAGATTTCGGCATAAGACCTAAAGCGACTTCATATCCAGCATCTCGAATAGCCATACGAGCTTGTTCATTATTTCGATAATTATGTGCTGGACCAATATGCTAAATATATTAAATTTAGATATTTTATTGCTAACAAAAGCATTCATTTTTTTTTCGTCGTACCATAAATGGTGTATGATGACCAAGTGCAAGAAATCTTACACCAAGTCCATGTAAAATATTGATCATTCCAACAACTCCAGCATATTTTCCAAAGGCAACTAATCGAACACCTTGATCATCAACAATTCTTTCATAATCAATTAATGTAATATTTTTTTCTAAACAGGCATCTAATAATGACATATTATCTTCTTGAGCTTTATGTGTATGTGAAAACATAATATAAACTTTATTTGGTATTAATAAATCTGCTGGAACTTGTTTAACACCAATTATAACTGATGCTTCACTTAAATCTTCTTGAACAGTAGCACCTGCCTGTATATATGATAAAATTGGAAAAGCACGACGATTTGATGCTTGAATAAGAACTTTAATGTTATGTTTTTTGACAAGTGTTCGAACATGTTCAGGTGCTAAAGGGGCACGACGT